>KK112629.1:132027-145563 GCA_000611955.2 Stegodyphus mimosarum | reverse complement strand
AGCCAATGATCATGCCCTTTTGGAAGTCGGATAAATCGCTTCGTTTCTGCATTATGCCAACGATTGAAATGTTTTCCGAAGCCCTCACACACCCTTTATATACGCTCAACTGCACTGTGCTGCCACCTGCCTTCTGTGATTGGTTATTTAACTCTGACATGGAAAGTACGTGGTGGTCACATTAATGTAACTGGACTGTGTATGTGAATATAAAAGAAGTGTGAATGAAAGTTGAAAGTCATAAAATTCACAAATTATTAACAAGATTGATCAGAAATAGTAAAAGATGCATAAACATTGCATAACATAATGTATAAACATTTTGCTTAATATAAATATTACATATAGGTTAATTTGAATTAAAGCAAAATAAACATCGAAAAAAATCGCAAATACAGCAACCCATTTCAGACTACTGAACAGCGTCCAGCAAAGATATAAATTTTACTGCATCCATGAAGGGGACAAATGACCACTCTAACTATAGGAAAAAGTCAAGGGGGGAGTGTTTTGATTTAGCTGGTCTGAAGGCTATATTTTGAGAATTTCGGCCTCTGCCTCGAGATCTTATAAAATTTATATTTTTTTATACATGATAACACATTTTCCATATATATAATTTTATTACAAAGCATTTCTTGATTACAATACAATGCATGCGATGAATGTGGCATCCACTATAAAATTCGCTTTTCATTTTTTGCATTAACCGTTTTGCTGTGATTTTGATTTTAAAAAAAATAGGTTCAGAAATAGCATTTTTATTACATATTTTAAATATACATATATTTTAAAGTTAAAATATGCATATTTTTTAATGTGTGTGTGAATATAGAATTAGATTATATAAAAAGCTTGTTGGAAAATTGAAAATGAATAATCATATAAAAGCAAATTTTGAAAATTAATCTTGGTTAAATTATGAATTATTTTTTAAAATACAAAAGTAAAACGTATATACTAATGAAAATATGCAAAATACTTAGAAAGCATATAAGTTTAGTATGATAAACTTTGAAACAAGGCTCGAGGCAAAGTCCTACCTTACAATCTTCTCACTAAACTCGCATTTCTTTGCATTTTCATTATTATTATTATTATTATTATTATTATTATTATTATTATTATTATTATATATTTTTAAAAGCAAACAAACAGCACACTGTCGAGCAGTTAGTGCTATGGGATTCAGAGCTGAACTACATCTGCCAAAGGTAAACATTGGAATTTCCATCTGAATACCTTTGAATGCTTAGCTCAATAATCTGCAAATGGAACTCTAGAAGCATTACATTTTGCAATGAGTTATCCTTTTTATTCCACAGTGATTGCGAAGAAAAGGAAATGAAGCAGGAGCTAATAGAATATTTTGCACCACTATCGAATGTTTAGAATAGAAAATGAATCTTCAGATTCGTCATTATCTGCAAAGGAATCCGAGAAATTCTCATCAGTTTCACTATGACTATCTTCAATATACTTGAAATCAGAGACAGAACTGCTATCAGTGCTGGAAATATTGTCAGGAATGTAGGTTATATCACTCGCGAAACACTTCATGCCAAACATCTTTGAGCTTTGAAAAGAGCGCGGTGCATAACATGCTTGTACATGTCACAGAAATATGGACAACTAATGCCCTCTGCTAACACAAATCAGAATAAACAAATAAAAATCACGAAAAAGCAAATGAAATGAAACCATGAACTGAAAAAGTGGACTGCACACTTAAACAGACATTTAAAAAAAAAAAAAGCATTCCCGCAAAAATCTTGGGTTGCACAAATTTCGTTACTTCTACATTGCCCATGGAAATTGCAGGATATGTAGCAAGAGGGTTAAATGCCATGAAACCTTTTCTTTTCCCAATCATTGAAGGAGCACTGTCTATAGGTGCACAAGTGCATGTTAAGCAGTCCCATATACCAAATTTCAATGTTCCGAGGCTAATCGTTTTTTGAGTTATGCAAGATGTGTACGTACATACAGATGCCATGAAAAAAATCTCTTCTGAATCTTTTGAATCCATTTTATAATCTGTTTTGGGAAAAAGCATCCTTTATTCTACCCTTACATACAGACGTCAAGCATTCTGAGAATTCTGAGTATTTTGAGACAACTACATGGAGGAAAACACTTATCATGAAAAAATAAAAAAAGATGACATTTTAAAATAATTACATACCTACTTTGCTCTTTCTAAGAATTGTTTTTATATTGTGCTTTATAGCATTTATTGCCTTGTTTATTTTTTAGAATGAAAATATTGTAGTAATAAGTCGCCAAAATGTCACTAAGTTGCCAAATTTAGAACCATTTAATAAAAGAATTCATATCCCCAAAACATAAAAACTGCTTAAGAGCTCTTCATTAGAAAAAAAGAAAAGAAAAGAAAGAAAGAATTTCAAAATGCTTATGTTTCACTTCTTGCCTAGAAACTCGAGTATCGCACCACTTATACTAGAAATAGGAACAAATTCAAACGATAACCCATGAAATGCATATTTGTCAATGACATGGCAAAAATATTCCTCCGAAATGCTAATTCATACTCAAAATTGCAGTTGTAAAAACAGACAGAAATTTCAGATAATTAAAATTAACATGCTTGTAAATGCTTCTTCTGGCGATTTGGCCGAAATTAGGGACTTCTAAGGACCAAAAATCAATTCCAAAAACCTGAGAACTCTTACAGAGTTCGTACACATTTCTGCACATGGAAATTAAGTACTTTTAAGGACCATAATGAAAAAAATTAAGGACTCATCAACAAATGGGAACTTAATAAATTCAACTAAAGATACTAGCTATGCTTGAACTTCACTTTTGTGATACCATCCTAAGAATAAAATAGATACACAAGTAGAATGCATACGTTTAATAAACATAATTATAAAACAAATTTGAGAATAAAATCAACTTTATAAAATTTATCAGGTAGCATTAAATATTTTACCCTTACAATAGTTGGACGTGTTTGAAAGACGACTAGTGACATTTTATTTATGTTTTACCCACAGTTAGCTTTACCATTGATTTTTTCTTTTATATCTCATTTTGTCACATACTTGCTCAGTTTAGGGGTTTAGTAAATAACAGGTAGATTTTATGTCAAATGGCATAAGTTAAAATGAGAAGTAAAATCAGCATGATTCGTTACAGAAGATGACTGTTGCCACCACTGTTACTTGCCTAGAAAGAGACCTGCTGATCAGAACAAACCTGAAAGCCTGATGTAGGCACAGTAGCAAGTTTTGAAAGTTAGTTGTGCTATGTCTTTCTGATGCAGTTAGTGTCATAATTTAGGGTTATAACTCAGTTAATATAGTTTAAGGTTCCAATTAGCCACTAAAGCACAAGAGGTGATAAGCTGTTTTGTAGTATTTTAAGTCAGTTAGTAAAAAATAATTAAATTAGTTAGTTAGATACCCTTAGTCATTATAGATTTACATGCCCACTATTAAATTAATTTTTTAAAAATATTTGTTAAAAAAGCACAATTAAAATCACAATCTATTAACATGTCACAGTTTAAAATACATGTAATTTATGACATTAATTCTTAAACGATATTAACATAATTGTGCATCTTTTTAATTTGAAGCTTTTCCAGACATTCTGTCTAATTTATATCAGTTTCCTTCTCTTTAAGCATCTTTTCTAACAGTAAGGAATTTGTTTCAATAAGCAAATCAATATTTCCACTATTTTCTGCTTGTTTTATCTGCTAACTTGTCAATCTCTCGACTATGAGGTTTTACTTCATCTGATAAAAGTTAAATAGTCCAAAACCCCTCACAGACATGAAGCAAATTATCGCTATGTCTGAAAGTAACTCCAAAGTCAGATAAATGTTTAAATAAACCTATTATTTAAAAAGACCTTAGAACATAAAGACTACAGCTTATGATGATCCAATTAAACAGGAACAGTCAAATTCAAACTAAAAATGTGGACTAGTAGTCAAAGACTACACAATTTAAATTTAATATAAATTCGTGCTATTTCATTCTGGTGAGGAAACAGAAAGGGAAAATTATAGCAAGAGCTAACATTATAATCAACTGCTTAATATATATCTTTGAAGAATGATTTCCTTTCTCTTTGTGTATTTGGTTTCTTTCTTCAAAACGTTTCTTCTTGATTTTAGAGTTTTGGGACTTAATTTAAGATTTCTGTTATTCTAAAAACCTAAATGCATTTAGAATGTATAGGAAAAGATGCTAATTTTATTTTAATAATATGAACATTCAGAATAAATATGAATTGATACATGGTAAGTAAGGGCCGGTTACACAGCCAGTGTAGCCATTAAGAATTTTTAGAATTTAGTGACCGAGCTAAATAATCTAGAAATGACAAAGTTTTAGAATTTAGGAAGCACTAGGCAGCAGATTTAGGATCCACAGATATTGCATCAGGTGGGAAAATGCATAGCTAGCTTTGTGTATGATGCACAGAGCTGTAGCTAGGGTTTTCAGTGCCCAGGAACAACTAAAGATTTTGTGCCTCCATTTGTATGCCAAGAATGAAAAACATATCATTCTAAAATTTTGTAACAGGAATTTGGCACCCCATGAATACTGCACCCAGGAACAGATGTCCCCCCTTACCTCCCTAGCTACGCCACTGATGATGCATTGAGACATATAAGATCAATCTTTTAAATTGTTGGTTTCCAATTCTTTATTAATAGAAAAATTCCTTTCTATAAATGCCTATCCATGTGATAAGATTAGAAGCATTTTTGATATCTTCCATGACTGTGTTTAGTGAAAAATAGGGAAAATAAAGAGAAACTAAACATGCTAAGAAAAAGGTTCTAGTGTCAGAAGTACAGCATTCAAATATTATGTTTTCGTTGTTCTTCCAAAAATTCTACAAAAAGTAAAAATTTGTCAGAAACTTTCTGTAAAACATTCATTACATGTTAATACCATGACGACATTTTACTAGAATCTTCTAGATTAGTGGATCTATAAATCCTGCCTTCAAATCCTTCTAAACTTTCCAACTTGCAATGTCTAAAATCATAAAGAAAAATTACCCCTACTAATTCAATCATAGCCAAAAAACCAGAAAAATGTTGGAAAAAAAATCAGAGAAAAAAATGTAACATTGATTTTATACAGAAAACTGATGCATGTTGAGATAATTACATCTCTTACCACGAAAAAAAAAAAGTACAATGAACGCATTTTTAATTACTTAATTAGCTATTTTGCTTTTGCCAAGAACTGTGGTAAGGTTCAATTTAAGCATTTATTACCTTGTTTATTTTTCAGATTCAAAATACTGCATAATAAGTCGCCAAAATGGAAAGTAATGTCACTTTATAATATGATATCGATAAATAAAAATGCCTCATTTTTATGTTACTTTTTGAGCACAGTTTCAATAGACTAGCATTATTTTAAGGAAATTGATCAATGTTATAATGCTTTAAAAAAATATCGTCGAAAAATTCCCAATTTTCGAATTAAGAGTTTCTATAGAAACTGATCTTAAAATTGCCAAAATGTTGATAACTCACCAAATTTGTAACGGTTTAATAAAGAATTCACAATCCCAAGAGCGAAAAGTTGTTTAAGAGCTCTTCATTATAAAAAATGAAAGAGTTTCAAAATGCTTAGATTTCACCTACTGCTCAGAAACTTAAGTATCCCATTGTTTATATTAGAAATAGGAACAAAGTATAATCCATGAACCTATTCACTCACTCAAAAAATAATTATATTTGTCAATGAATTGCTAAAAATATTTGTCCAAAATGCTAATTCACATTCAAAATGGCAGTGGTAAAAACAGACAGAAATGTCAGATGATTAAAATTAAGGACCTCCTTCTGAATTTGGTCGAAATTAAGGACTTTTAAAAACCAAAAATCAATTCCAAAAAACCCTAAGGACTTTTAAGTACTCTTAAGGACCGTACGAACCCTGTTCTTAAGGACCATACAAACTTGTGTAAAATAACTACAACTAAAAAAACTGCTCAATAATGCAATTTATTTAAATACATGATGTGGTATTTCATTGATTAAAAGAATAAAAGTGTCATGATTTTCCTAAACATAAAGATGCATCCACATGACTACACTAGTGGCATAAATCTCAGAATGAAACACAAATTATCAGCGAAAAGTCATCCAAATGCAGGAAATCTGCATTTAGCCAACAGAATTATTGAAGACAAAAAAAAAAAAGGTGACAGTTTTAGAAGGTTGCAAGGGAAAAGTGTTTAATCTGCTTATGGTCTGGTCAGAAGAGTGTTGCACTCGGCTCATTTTATTGTGAAATTTTTTTTTATCAAGCAATTTAACAACACAGGTTAGTAAAATTAAACAGCTATATGCATAAATCAGTTTTTAAGCAAATTACTTATAAAACTGTTTTAAAATATAGTATATAAAGAGAATTAAATGATCAGAAACATTATCTACTATATGTTGAAATCAACTTCATATTTTTTAATAGTTTTCTCCCCTCCCTTGGCTTGCTTGTTTATGTGTGGTATGAGAGTATGTGTGAAGGAATCTATGTAATAAGATAATTAAAGCATTTTATAATTTGATTATTCTCTCTACATTATTACACATATGAATTAGAAAAAAAAACTTCATCCAATAAAATTTATTTGTTACATATTTAAATTTAATGGATTACAGAGAAAATTACATTCACAGCAAAAGATTAAAATGAAGTATTTTTCTATTAAAAAAAGTAAATAATGCCCTTTTATGTAAAAAAAATGTGAAAGTGCTACATTTTGATGTTTAGTGCTTCTAAGTAATTGCTCATTTCTATAAATTGAAAGGCCATTAATTTCTGTTTTAATTTTTTTAAATAATATTTCTGAATTAACATGCTTGTAATTAAAACAACTCAAATATTTATGCTCAGTGAATATCAGATGTGAATAACAGCTTTCATTTGCATTTATTCTATTAAAAATTTTCTTAAGAAAGGTGCTTTATAGTTATATATATATTCATTAAATATACAAGATATTCAGGGTATGATTGAAAAAAGTAATATTAAAGTTTTCTTCTTATTCTAATAATAATAGTTTTTATTCCAAACATTCAGCAATTAAATTCATTACTTGTCTTATCAACCATGTTTCTTATTGGCACTAAATATAACAGAATATTTATTATCAGTTGAAAGCTGATTGATAGCTTTAATTCTGCCAAATTAATATATAAATAATTTTATTATTAGCGTGCATTATTTATTTTTGAATTCAGAATGAGGCTCAGATTTTGGACAGTTTATGTAAAATTATGTAGAAAATAAAATGTGCATTGAGATAATAATAAAGAGACAATTTATACAACAGATTCAGATATATCATTAGATAATCAGTTAGTGCTTTTTATGTACAATGCACATTTTTAAATTAAACTGAAAACAGTAACCACAACAGATAAAATAAGAATTGAAAACAATAAAAATAATAGAAAAAATAAGAATAAAATGATTCATGATTAAATATACGAAATACATTTCAAAATGAGAAAAGCTAGTGTTAACCGAAATTCATAAAAGTTGGAATAAACTTTGTATTACAGTGTTTACGAGTGAGATTCGAACTCATAACCTTTCCTTTTGCAATCCAGCACACTGACCATTAACTGTGACAATCATTCTCAGGAAAAATAATGGAACAAGTAGAAGTCACTGCAAAGGTAATTAAATTAATATTCGATACATGAATGCCATACGACCCGAGTTGTAACTGCCCTTGAAAATTTCATAGCTGTATTTTATTAATATACTTTCACAGTCAAATGTTTTATTTTAGAAGTTATTTTGTTGAAGTTAGTTTTTGATGTTTTTGATATTGAAATACTTATAAAGCTTCTTGTTACACATGAAATAATGAACATTTCTAATAATTATGGAGAATTTTGTAAGGCAGAGAATTTGATTTCATAGAAACTGTAATTTATTTAGTTTCCTGTTGCTTATGGTGTTACATACAGGTGAAGCATATAATTGTATTGAATGTATCATTGCTTTATCAATATAGTTTTTTTCCTTTAAAGAGAATTTAAAATTTCTACCAATATATATGGTTTGAGAGAATTGAAAATGCCATAAACAATGCTGATGATTTTATTGCTGCAGACAGTCTGCATATCGCTTTAAACAAAAACTAAGCGCTTCCGATGACACACTCAAAAATGTATAAGAAGGTTTTCCCGATTATAACACATAAGAACTAAGTTAGCTATTGACTGTTCGTTCATGTGTGGCCGGAAAAGCTGAACACAAGTATCAAGCAAAGCTGAACACAAGTATCAAGCAAAGCTGAACACAGGTTTATGTCCTCTGCATAATAAAAATTTATGCCAACGAAAAAAATAGCGGCAACTATGTCACAAGCATACTCATGTGCACAGGACTTAATTTGTGTTTAGTCTGTTTTTACAGAATAATGCCATTCAGTGGTTTTTTTTTTTTTTTTTTAACTAAAGAAAATAACTAGGAGCTTGTTACAGAACAGCATGTTTTTGAAGGTCACAAAGGCATGAAAATTTACCAAATTCATGATTTATTTAAATAAAATGTATGATATAAAAATGGCAGGAGAAAAGCATTTCCTATTCTAGTTGCATATTAGTTAAGGCTGTAATTTGCTTCCTCTTCTACCATTGGCAACTTTAAAAAATACATTCAGTAGTGAGAATAAATAAGAAACAATCTTCCTTGATGCATGGATGTCTTCTGACAAAATAAAAATCAAAACATTCAGCAACTTCAGGTTTTATTATGTATGAATAGTTAATTAATACTATAAAATCTGCTGAAAAATAATGAATAAATTTTTCTGTAGCTTTTCTTGTAAACAGCAATTACTGCAAATATACAGTTTTCACAAACGTCCTTGTGTGGCCTTACTTTTTACAACTATTACTAAGATACTTCCACTTTAGTTTTATATTTTTATAAGAACAATTTTTACGGACTTTCAAGTAAAGATTAAAAAATATTATGATTATGATATTCAAGCAGAGATTTTAAGAACTGTGAAATTTTACAGTTATTTCTTGAAAAAATTAGGACATTCCATACAGTGTTTTTACAGAAAAACGAACTTGCAGACTTCAAAATTTCAACAGAATTTTCAGTTTGCATTTATTGTTTAAAGTGATAATTAGAAAATTTTGTTATTTTAGAAAATACTTAAGATGGAAATTGTATGATTCCCCTCATACACACATAACTGCATTTCGTTCGTTTCGCTAATGCTAAATGCATTCTTTTAAAAAGGCTTTTCTATCGCCAAGCCTTTCTCCCTTTAAAAGGGGGATATGTAAGATAAAATATACATAAATCAAAATTACTATTTAAACTAACGGTAACCCCTTAATTCTCCCTCTCTATTCTAAAAATTGTAATAACTTCTCTGGATTGCATCATTTCCAGATCAATCCATCTTGTATGGCCTGTGTAACGCTGATGACATGGTTAATTCGGAACAAACTTTGAGAACTAAAAACCTTTCTGACCTAAACCAAAACCTTTCTCTTGGAGATCTTCCATACTGGATAAATGTGAACTTTTAGCTTGAACCTCTGTGCTGCTTGGACGATACTTCGCTATGCTCTCTTCCTTTCTAGTATCAAAAATGTAAATGTTCTGGAAATAGGCAGAATTACAGTCTGAAATAAATTGTGCCCACAAATGTCAATTTAAATAAAAATGGAGTTTAATCTGTCTCGACTGCCAAGTTTCCCAGTCATCAAGTATTTAACATTCTAAGCAATCAGAATTCTAATTTTTCACTATGGATCTAAGTTATCAAGTATCTACATAATCAGTATTTCTGCATTTCTATGTCTCAGAGTCTGCTGTTTCTATGTCATTAGTATGTCTCTAAAATTTGTTTTTACAACATATATGTAAATAACATGTTAAATGATTTTAATCTTACATTATTTTAGGCACTAAAATGAAATTAAAATTACTTGATAAATATTAGAGCTTCATTTAACACACAGTGCAAGAATTACAAATAATTAGTTAAGTGTTAGAATTACAAATGGGAACTGCAGTTTATTGTCATAGATGAAAACAATGAGGTGAGTTTTGAAATTTTTTCACATTTATTGTGCATGGATTAACTAGGAGTTTTACATTGAATTTATTTATGATTTACAACAGCAATGTTATAAAATGCCCTAAATGAGTAAAATGAAAGCAAATAAAAAAACGTAATACTTTCTTCCCCCCCCCCATTTAGCACTTTTTTCTTGCTTTTGTTAATGCCAAATAACCTTTTAAAATTGCTTTACAATATCCAAAGGTTATAGGAACCTGGTAACTACTATTTCTAACTGTTAAATGACAATCACTACATATCAAATCTCTGGGCTGATTGACATGCTGTTCATTAGTTGAAGTGGATTTATCTATAAAAGAATAGTTCCTCTTCAGTGCACAGTAAATTCTTCGTTCAACTACTTTCAATGTTTTGGAAAACACCAAAAGCAAAAACTCATTAAAAATGAATTTATTTTTTAAAAAATAAAATATTAAGTTGATAAAAGAAAATGAAATACAGATCGTTGTCATATGTCACTGAAAGTCACAATTTCTGAAAAAACTTTCCAGTACTTTTTGACCACAGTAATAAACTTAAAACTAGAAGCCCTAGAGAGTAATATAAATACATACCTGCCAATCTAGATAATCTTGTCCATCTTCAAAATGCCGAAGGATTGAAACTGATACATGTAGCTTAGGAAATTCCTCTCGGGTAATTGGACTGAAGCGACTATCACGGAATGCACTATAAAATTATTTAAAATTAAAAGTTAGTTTCATTCTGTTGATAAGCACGAATTAAGACTGGGAAAAGCAATGGTAATGTTAATAAATAACACTTATAATTAACCACAGAATAAAATCATTCATAGATTACCTTGAAAAGATGGTTAGTAGACGCAAAAATTAAATTCATATGATTAATTAAGAATTCAATAACAGCTTTCATGTAACTACTCTTTAAAATATGAATATATATATTAAATAAATTTTTAATTTCTGTATTTCTACTATACCTCTGACATTCATGATGGCATTCTTTAATAATATGTCATTTTCAATAAATGTTCATGACTATGAGGTATGTTTAATACCTTCACAGTAATAAAATGGTGAAATAAAATTTATAAGCTGATAAATTTATAAAGATAATTTTTAATTTACATAATCCAGCAAATACTGGCAAGTTGGTTGAACACAATTTCAATAATACCATGGACATAGACCTAGCTTCAGATTCACAATAATGAACTGATGTACAAATCAAACATTCTTTATCCACTTATTTTATTAGGTAACATGAACTGATGTATTCATAAGAGTTACCTTTATTTGATGACAAAGTCGTAAAAATAAACTTGATGCTATTATTACGATCTACTATATAAACTTACTTGTTTACAATTTTTAAAAACCTGCTTTCAGATTACAAAAGGAAACTGCATTCCTCTTGGGAAATATCTGGGCAACTTAAACTAGTCTTGTTTTTTTACTGTGCAAGTTAATCCTTGCCTATGTATATGTCAGATGAACAGAAACAAATGGAAGTCAAATACCAGCTTGTACTGATGACACATTAGATTTTTTAATTAAATCAACAAATTACTAACACATTTTATAGCATCTGAATAATTATATGCGTATTCACCATAAATCTTTGCCAGTTTACCATCACGGCCCAATTCACACTCATCATGTTTTATTCCAATATTTTTTCACATACATTATTTCTTTTAAATATATTTATAACATTTTTATTACTTTTTTTTTTCTTTTCCTTATGCACTCACACACATTTTCTACAGTGTGTGAATATTTTACACGTTTTGTGAGATACAAGATTTCTAATCGCTAAAATGAAACAGATGATAGCATACTGAAATATGATACTGCACATCATTCTGTTATGAACATATTAAGAAAAGCATTAATAAAAGGCCTGCTTACACAGAAAGTGCATAAAAGCGATAACAAATTATATTTTCCCATTTTTTATTTTAAACTTAATTTAATAAATTAATTTTTTATTTAAAATTCATGAAAAATTATTTGTTGCTGTTATATGCATTACAGCAGCTCATCTAAGCCTTACTCTCATATAAACTACCTTAAAAACTAATTATGTTCTAAACATAAATAATATAAATGTCAGATGTTTTGTGACTAGAATCTGATAAGAATTTACAATAAATTTCAAGGCTACTTGCTGCATCCTTCTTATAGTAGCTTGTCGATGATCTGCCAGACTACACACGTTACAGTATATGTCAACAGAAATGTAACATTCTTTCAATAATAGCTTCCAAATTTTCAAATGCACATATATCACTGCTGCACTACAGGTCTGCAGCACATTTATTCATACTATTTGACTAACAGCTTGAAAATATCTCATTACAAATACTGTAGATCTCCTCCTTAGCAAATACTTCTAATGTATGCTATAAAAATATTGCCCTGAAGACAGAGTATCACACCAAATCAAAGGCAAACTACTTACTAAAGGCTGCAACAGATTACCCAAGAAATTTTTAATTCAAATATCAGTAAATCCAATAAAAGATATAAAAAAAACTACAAATTTTGTGAAGAAATGAAAAAAAAATTCTGATATTTTTAAAGATAGAAATGAATGAAAAAGATAAAAAAGGCTAATATTTTTTATCCAAAAGAAAAATTAAAGAACACAGTTCTTTTTGGTTAAATTTAATTGGTGAAGGAAGACTTGCTTTTTTTTATCATATTTCATCATGTTTTTCAAACATAAAGTGAAAAAGAAAGTTTACTGTAAAAATATAGCTAGCAATTTAGTTCACCTTTACAGTAACTGATAGAGAAAAAGGAGAAAAGTTTGAAGTTTGAAAAGTTCTTCATAAACACAGCAGTAAAATTTAGAACTCAATGGGATCTTGAATTTAAATAAAACTTAGGCAGCAATGTGTTAATAGCACACTAACAGTGTGATGCATTTGTTTCCATTCTTCATTTCTCCTATTTAATGAGCAGTGGTCGAAGTAGCAGAAGGCTGTGACATCATGCAACTTCTAGGAGCATCCAAGATCATTCAACATCCTTAAAAGAGGTAAATTTTATATATTCTATTTCATCTGAAGAGAAACACTAAGTGTAATAAATTCAAGAATAGAAGCTCTGCACTGAAATATGTAATTACAATATATTAGTAAATAAATTAGCATGCAATAAATTTAAAACTGAAAATCCACTCTGCACATGCTGCAAAACAACAAATCTTGTATAACATTTAATACTCATTTAAGTATTAAAGAAAAATTTTTAAACAAATATGCATATTATTGCACATTAAAAAAAATATTCCAGATATCACAGATTAACCCTTTCAATCCCAGATCCAGTTCGTCCCACTCCAAAATATCAACTCTATTACAGGGAATATATAAAACATAAGGTTATTATTCTTTTTGGTCATTTCCTCATAAATGCAACTGGGGTAATACTTCTC
>KK112629.1:1932-130725 GCA_000611955.2 Stegodyphus mimosarum | reverse complement strand
TATGTTTACAAATATTTTATATGAAACTTAGCACAGCCTATTATTTTGCAAAGCAATAAGCCATATTTTGATAACAGTACTTTTACTCATTTAACTGAGTTATTTAGACATATTACTAAATGAGACAAATAGTTCAGTTACATTACTTATTTGCATTTTTGAGTTTAATAATTATAATCAACCATTTTTTTAAGTATTTCAGTTTCAAAAGAATAATTGATAAAATATGCCTTACATGGTAGCATAATTAGACGCGCTCATAAAAACTGCTCTTTAGTAAATTTGCATAACTTATTTAACAAATAATCTATAATTATATTTTGCATTTGCAGCAGATAACAAAGATACAATTTGGCTGAAATGAAGGTATCACAAAACACAGAAATGGATAATATCCAGAGCTATGAAATGTGGCAAAATAGATTATCCAAATAGCACCTACATACGGCTCAATATATTTTTCAAAATTCAATTTTAAGTTTTTTATTTAATGTTCAAATGATATATCTTCCCTTCATGATTAAACTGATAAAAACAGAATTTTGCTTTTTTCTGCTGGACAAAGCAGTGCAAAAAAAATTACATGACATATGCATTTCTAATGTAATTTAACAATTTTGGGAGATTTGACAAAAATCTATAATTTTTTTTTAACAACTGCACTCTATTATTTTAAATTCCAACATAGAAAATTAGTATATTACTTTGAATTAAAACAGCACTTTTTATTCAAGATGTTTTAAGACATAAAATTAGAATAATGTTTAAATTCAAATAAAATATTTTAGCATCTAATTTCTGCTCCCAAACAATTAAGTCATCTTATCTTCCATTCCCCAAGAATCACACCCCCGAACAGTAATCCCCACTGATGTCACACTTCTCTTCTTTTTCATTACTAACACTTCAGGGGGTTGAATCTTTGGGCTTTTAAAATATTTCAGGTCTTCTAAAAATATTTTTCTTTCAAAAGTGTATTCTTTGTTTCATGTTCATTCCTATTTTATTAATTTCATCTTTTTCCATGGTTTTGGAAATTCTCCCACACCCATTAAAGTTCCTTGTCTTTCTTCTTAATTACGTTCCTTTTCTACAGCTTGACAACAGTTCTTGTATTTACTTTCTGCAAGCACTTCACCATTTAAAACACAGAATTTAAAATTTTACACAGATTACTGTTAATTCACCATCACAGAAATTTTAAGGACTTTTTACAGGGAAGCTCTTGAATTTGTTACAGCAAGATTTAATAAATATTGCAAAAAAGAGATACAGCAGTACTGATTAGGGTTCAAAATACCTTTGAAAAACTTTATTTTAGAGGTGATAATAACTTAAAAGGTAAGAATGTTGAATTCATATAAATTTACAAGTTGAAGTGCATTTAAATAAGAAATCATTAATTCTGCATGACATAAAACATCATGTACTTAGTGTTGCTTATGTTTAACCAGGACTGTGAAGTTGGTGGGGAAAATGACCGACTCCTGGGATTTTAAACTTAAAAACTCCGACTCTCTCGTATATATGGAAACATATATACATGTGTTACAGCTTTTTTAATATAAAAGTAATAGATGTTACAGAAAAAAAAATAGCAAAATATTTATATTAATTAGCATTTATTATGACAAGGAAAAACTGACATTAGTAATTTCTAAGAAATGGTATAGCTATGATTGATTCAGTAGGTCTGATTTGATACACTTCTGAGCTGAGAATAGTGTTTCTGCACTAACTTCAGTAGGAGGAAAAACTGCTACTTCTTTTAACTTTTCAAGATATATTTTTATAAGTTCTAAAAGAGGTGTCTTGCAAGAGCACTCATATTTCTCTATTTCTTCAAGTGTAGATATATTGTTTGTATCCCCCCCCCACAATTTTTATACCTAAAGGCTCTTTGTTCCTTATTTTCATTTGCTTTGCCTTAGCCTTTTCAATATTATCCAACAATTTCTCAAACTCTTATTCATCACTGGAAGAGGATGATACAGACTCAGCTGCAATGTCTGCAGTCTGACTCTCTTGACTTGAATACTCCAATTGTTCTGAGAATAATTTCATTCTTAGAGAAAGTTCATAGACAGCTTGTCTTCTTAATCTTTTCATCATCCAACAAAATTCAGTGTTTTAGACCTACATATATTGAACCCAGCAAGATCTCATTGTCTAGTAAACTAGTTTTTCTTTTCTTCATTGAAGGAATGATTCCATCTGCAACAAGCCCTCCATTTCAGAAAGAACAAACATCACATTCTTCCATTCTCGCCTCCTGTTAATTCTTCAGACTGTAGCTTTTTTGTGGCTATATATTGTATAAAAAGAAGTGTTTCCAATTCTGCAAAATCATTCTGCAGTCTTTCTGTTAGTGAAACATTAGTGTTACAACCTTCTATAAAGTCCTCTTGAGGATCATACAAATTGTTTTTGAAAAAACTTGTTATAAATTGTTTTGACTTTAAAAAAAGGATTAGTGAAGATTTTTTTTAACCTTGTGAAACAAAACAGAAATCAGAAGAAAGGTATATAAGACCCTTTTATTCAAATAGAAATTAACAAATGGCCTAACTTAGGTTACAATAAGGCCACTTCTGGTTTAACAAAACTACATAACAATAATTTCAAGGCATGGCAGATTAGTCTAATGGCTCACAGAATACTTTAATGCATAGGAAGAGCTCTGGTTTGTAGTACACTGGCGAGACAAAGCCTAGGTTAGAACACTCAATGTCACTAATCACCATAACACACAGTAGCCTGGAATACGGAGACACACTCTAAAATTAATTTCCGAAACTCTTGCTTAAATAGCACTTCATTCTACCTTAATCTGAATAAACGCTTGCTATCTCATTTACATTCTGGCATGAAAAGCGTGGGTAAAAAGAGAGTAATAGGAAAAGCTTTTCAACTTAAAATGAACTATTAGTTTAAAATAAACACAACCTCTACATCATCAAATATGTACTTCCCTATCGTGCTGACTGATTAATAATTGCTTCTTTTCCTGCTCACTTCCTAAGAATGGCATCAATTTTGGGAGTTCTTGCTGCTTACCTAAATTTACCATAAACTGTAATTTAAAATTGTAATTTAAATGAATCAGTTAAATCAGCAATCGCAAATCCATCCTCCTCCCTTATATTTATTTATCAATATGTCAATAAAATAGAAAATATTTATTAATGTATATAGTCTATAAATAAAAATGATAACTTAGTTTGTCATTATTCCCCCACCAATTCACTATGATTTCATTTCAAATTCAAACTGTGTTTCTGTGACAATGCTTGCTTTGTCTCGAAGTGTCACATGATGTACCCATGACCCATGTTTGCAACATGGTACAGGAACAGATTATGTTCTTTATCAAACTGCATCAAGTGTATGAGAAATAATTCCATCCAGTTGGAATTACCTGCCGCTTACTAGCACAACACATGAACGCATCTGCTGCTAGTCTAGAAGCTTATGACAATATTGTCCACACTGCCCACTAAGATGTTGAATTCCTTAACAATATCGCAAAATTGAATGCAAAATTCATCTTGAATTAGAGCTTCATCCAGCAAATGCACTAATCTGAGGCAGATGTGCTTGCCTGATCAGATCATTGCTCATCTTGCAAATCTGTCCTGTCATTATGAAACTTAGTGCACAAAAAATGCATTTCGGCTCTGAATTTTGCTTTAAATACAGAAATTTTACCACACTTCAGCATTCAACCATATTCCCATAAGCCTAGCCATATCACAATGAATATTTCTCTGCACTGTTACCACCACACGTTACCTGTTACCAACACCATTCAAATATTGCAGCATTTCACTTTTACCCAAGTAGGCCACTGAATAACATGAGTTTTATTACACCCATGAGAGCTCAATACTTTGCTTTTTGAATTGCCATCATATATATACATATATAATTCATAACATTTGCTTTTAACATAAATTACAAATAATTTCATTCAATCTAAAATTTTTTTATTTTGTGTTGAAAATAAAACAGCACAAAATGAACTAGTTCTTAATTTCGTCTCCGTTTTCAAACATAATTTGTGGTCAGTAATATTATGTGGTATTACTTATAGAAACAAACATGCGTATCTTCTAAAATTACAGTTATGTACTAAAACGCTTACATGTAAGCAGACCTTACATCAAATAAAATCAGGTAAGGGAAATTTCATGCAGAGTATGATACTGTTTTATCACACAAAATAAAACTGCTTTATCAAAGAAACCACATGACAATAAGTAGAGATGGCATGTATATGTTCATGCTCATTGTGCATTTTTTAGGTGAATTTATTTTATATAGTAAAATCTGATCTTTCAAGTATCTGCTTTAAAACTTATCACTTTACATGTCACAATTCTGCTTTACAATTAGCATTACAAATAGCAAATTTACATTTATTTAAGATTATACGTTATTTATAATAGAAAAGATTATTTCTATGTATACTATACTCTCATGGAAAAACAAGCATTAAATTACAAAATCCCGGATACTGTAAATACTGGTCATCTGAAGTTAAAAAAAAATTTGAAAATTTTAGATATAGAAGTATTTTTTCACAGTTCACACATCCAAATATCTTACAGTTATACTGTTCATGAGGTCCACTGATCAAGTACACAAGTTTCGTCTGCTCCGAACAATGTGAAAGTTTCTCATTCAAAACATTTTCTTTTCTTTATACATTTGCATTAGTACTTTAAATTTTTCAGCAATTCTTAATGCATTACACTTCCACTTATTTATGTGGTCTAGATTGAAAAGTACTAGCATCCGACTGTATCCAAAATATTTTTCCCCCCACACCCCTTTTCATACTGATCTCAACTAGTGCATTCCCAAAGTAATGATTGGTTTCCCTGACACAAAGATCAAAGATTACATTAGCGTATCCGAATGGGTATAAATTTCCTTAAAAGTAATGGTCCAGAAATCTTCCTTCATATTTTAAAAATTCTCATAAAAAAAACTGGCACTGATGAGACATGGTGCTGCAGCTTTATATATACTGAGAATGTTCACACATTTTTGTAATGATTTTGCAAAGATTTATATATATAAAAAAACCTTACATTTTTACTTTCTATATGTTCAGTCTGATAGCTCTTTTGTTGAACTCTCATATTACATCTTGATTTCCAAGATAAAAATCGTTTTCTCAAAACATCAAAGTAGATTTTATTCCACTCCTCCACAATCTTCCAGAGTCCATCCAATGTTTTGGGATGCCGCTTATAAAGAGCTTGTTTTAAAAATCCAAATGCACAGTAATCCTCAGGAAACGCATCAGTAAACTTGGGTGGGATGCATTTAAAGGGAATAGCTTTAACTTCAGTTTCATTTCTAATTTTTCCAAAAAATAGAGCAGTAGATTTAGAGGTATGGCTTGGAGCCTTATCCTGATGGAACTTAACACCAAGAAGATTGTTTGGATAAACGGATGGAATTTCTTATTTAAAAATAGGTGTTAAAACATATTTCTGATAGTAATACGAATTAATTTTGACATTTTTTTTTTCTACTTTCCTCATTTTAAGTTTTCTGTTATAAGAGAATCCAGTAATAATTATAAAACCTTTACAAAAACTTTCCTTGTTTTCTCTGAACCAATATATTAAGTCTTTTTCTCCTCCTTTTTCAGTAGTAAATCAATCTTTTCCTGCCGCAATCAGATAAGTATATCCAAACCTCTTTTTCCTCTGCCAAATAATTTTCATACAGCAATCTGCATATAGTTTTATATTAAGAAACATGTTTTGGGTTGCGGTGTTAGGCGATGAACATCATGTTTTTTTTGTTTTGATTAGCTTTAAATTAAATTCTATAATTTTGTTCACAGTTCCTACAGATACATGTAAAGATTTTGCAGTAGCTCTTTTGGTGGCTGGATTTTCCTTTAAAACATGAGATGCAACTTTAGATTTAATAACAGCTGTACTTACATTTGTTAGGTATGCATTTTTTGCCTTTTTCCCAGTCAGGCGTAAACTTTCATGTTTCTTTCCTTTCATATTAATTATGTCACTTATTTTAGGTATAGAAATAAAACCATGCTTTTCAAATCTTATTTTCACACTTGAATAAAAGCATTTTTCTTCGGACAGAGCAAAAATATAGCCTTCGATTCTTTATCCATTCTTTATTTTTCAGTAACACTTTAAAAAAAAGAATATCTTTAATGCTGCAGATGATGATTAAACCTTATTCCAATTTGATACCAGTCACATTTGTATTTTAAAATAATAATTTAAATTCATGGAGAAAATCAAAATCATTACAAAAATGTGTTTAACTGTAACACCCTCTGTACTCATGATGTAAACACCCTCTGTACCTCACCCTTATGTGTAAACACCCTCTGCACATATATATCAAACAACATAGAAATATTGATTGTGCAGATAGATACAGAAGCATACATTAAAAGACCCATAATGAAGAATAAACTTGGAAGCAATGTAGATGCAATAACACACAGCCGTAGCAAATTTAAATAATATTCCTTTAATTGTATTTAAACATTTTGCAGCCACAAATAACTTCACAGTTAATTATACCTTTCCAAGAACATTTACATTGTTGATACTGTTTCAGCAAGAAGGCAGCAACACAACACTAGTCTAGACAGGTTAAAAAGAGGAAGCAAAATGTGTAATTATACAATATGTTGGCTTAGTTTAACAGGAGAAAGGTTTCAATTTGGAAATTTTGACAAATCCCGAATTACCTACGTCACTGTCATTATGTAAAAGATTGAAAGAGAAAATATCCAAATCAAAATTAATTAAGGGTTATTGCAAATTTTAAAATTTAGGTAGTCTATATTTTAGGGTACCCCTCGGATTATCAGCAAGTTGTTGTTTCATTTATGGTAACCTGAATATTTTACATTGAATGTTATGGAAATCCTATTATGGCATGATTAGTTGTAATGCATAATTGCACTAATTTTGACTGTTGGGGAAATACTTTGGCTTATTTATGCATTAGATGTTGGTTAGGAAGTATGTTGCTTAATTTGTGCTTTACATCATAAAATGCCTGCTGGTAGTATGATTAACCTGAAGTTTCTAAGCTTTGGAATGAATGGGAAAGAAAACATTGATTGACTGGCATGTAAACGAAGATTTAAATGGCTTCATTCACCTCTCAGTAAATTATGCAGCAAGAGCTAAGGATTTGGAAACAGGAGCTCATATCAATTACTATGAAAGGTATGTGGGGTGTAATAAAAAGGGATTTTCCTCAGCAGTACAGAGAATATTTTAGATTTTTACTTTTGTGAATTTAGTTGGTGACGGCAGTAAACAGATTCTAGTTCAGATAATTTTACAGTTTTTTGGATGCTGTTAAGGAATTCAGTGTGCGACATGCAGAAAACAAAAAAAAAAGTTTCTAAATAAAGTAAGTCGATGTTTTCTTTTCGTACTGTGCAGATTAGATAACATGTATTTCCATTTTTATGCCATTTCCTTGTTTTATTTTCATTTAAAAAGCAGTTTATTGAGATTATTTTTTTTTTACGTTTTAATTAGGTTTTATTGCATAATATTTTGGATGCTATTTTACTTGCGAGGCACTGCACATAAACAAGAATGGGACAAAAAAATTGCCAATTTTCATTAAGGCCAACCCTGAAATATGTATATATACATATACCAATAATTCACAATAAATTATAATAAGAAAACTTTCCATATACCATCTCCAAGGAACAGAAATTTGATTTAAAATATCATCTAAAAATACAATTTTCTAGTCCTCCTTTGCTTTAAAAACATTTAAGGAAAAACTTAAATCGCAAAAAAGCCAAAATCAAAAGTAAAACTCATTTAAGTATTGAAAAACCAGTTATTGTTATTGATAGCAGATTAATCGACTTATCAAGGGGATAAACCAATCTACCACCCATTAACAAAAACTAAAATAAGAGAGAGTGTTTCATTTTACTTCGAAGTAAGCATCAAATTATTTACTAAATTCAAATCATAGTTCACAGCTGACACTCAATCAAAAAAAAAGATATTAGTCCACTTAAACCAAAAGAATCCTTTTAAAAAGCAAATAATCTTCAAAATTAAAGTTTCTCACTCAGTACACAATTAATCTGAGCGAGATGCTTACTTTAGAAGACCTATCTCCTATACTCTCTCTTCATTTCAAATACAAAATTAAGAACAAAAGTATAAATTCAAGAACAAATTTTAAAAATCATAAGACTAAAAATGAAAGAATCCATAAAATTAAAAGTTAAAAACTATACATATATATGTGTGTAAGATATAACAAAATATGATTGCTGCTTTAAAAAATAATTGGCAACTTCAAAATTAACATTCTTAACAACATAATGCAAACGCAATCATTCATAAATGCTTTGAAGATCAACAACCCTTATCAGCAAAATATGAAATACAAAACAGACTTTTGTGCTTTATTCGGCAAATGCTTCAGAAATTTCAGTGATTGTTTTTCATTCAAAAGATGAAATATAATCAAAAATATCAGCAAATGTGATATGGAAGTGGTATTAAGTTCCAAACTGAGTAAATTATGTTTTAAAATAACTTTGCATTATAAGTAATTTTGCATTTATAAGTAATTCTGTAGTATTATGATTTGTTGATGATAATATTTTGCTTAAATCATTTTAAGTTCAAAGTTCATAATTTAAAAATTTTATGATTTATTTAAAATGTAGTTTTGTATTTCTGAATTCGGGAGAGGGGGAGAAAAAGAAAACAAACATTTTTTTTTCTTATTATTGAAGGGTAAATTTAATTATATTTTTGCAAAATTTGAAAGACTTTAACTTGATTATACAAGTTATTTGTCTTAAAATTTCAATCTTAACTTTGTATAATGTTGTATTATTCTTAAGTGATATGAAAGATTTTTAAAAGAAAAGCAAAAAAAAAAAACTTTGACAATTGTACAATGCCCAAAACCAGTTAACCTTATTTACGGAATGGAGATTTTTCGATATATTGTACCTAAGCATCCCCCAACCATCAGCAAGTTCGTACGTTGATTTGTTGGAGAGAACATGCCAATTAATCGTCAAAGTATTCTTCTGTTGTACTACATTATATTATTATGTTTTTTAATTGAATTTCCTCTTGAATTAAGTATGTGTACCCACAATAGGAAGAAATTACTCAAGCAATCATAAATTCTGTATTATAAGGGAAATTATCTGCACTGACAAAAATTAGAAAGACTTATTTGAACATTTACTTTGTGAAAATATTTGAGCATTTACCTTGTGGAACTATACAAAGATCAAGAACTTTACAAAATTTACATTGGACATTCTAATAACTTGAGGACTCTAAAAATGTGCAATTGTTTTAAACAAAATTTATTGTGTTTAAATTATAAAATTCAAAATTTTACGACTCTCAGTGAAATGTCAAGTTGAGTCAAAATTCTACGACGATTATTTTTTGTTTAAAAGTTATTATGTTTTCTATTTTCAAAAAAATTTTTTTTTACATTTTTCCCCTCTAATGCTTTTTTTTCATCCTGTTCACCCAGTCTTTCTTTTGGAGACGGGGAACATGTAAGATATAACAAAATATGATAGCTATTTTAAAAAATAATTGGCGACTTCAAAATTAACATTCTAAATTTGGTGCTCTCCCCCTGAATTCATCTGTTCTCCCAAATTCGAGATCATTCGAAACTATATAACATTTTAATGCAGATACCTCCAGTCCAATCAAATAATTGTAAACCAAAATAGTCTCTCTAACTCAAACTGAAACTATCATGTCCTCCCGTCTCCCTTTGAACTTCTGCGCTGTTTTGAGCTTACATCTTCATGCTAGCAACATGCTATTTTTCCATACTGCTGCTTTTTTGCCTGAAATGACATCATAGCTTTTTATCTGTGTATATAAAAATTATTTGTAGTCAACTATGATCGAAAAGTAGTTTGTCTGCCAAAGAAATAATTTTTATGTGCCTAAAAATAAAGGTGGTGATTCACCGAAATTAGTTTTGTTAACTTCTTATTCCTGTCTTATCCTCCCAAGCATGTCTACAGAACCAGAAATTAAAAGGAACAGTTTCAAGACTATGCACTTAATATATTACACATATACATGCATATATATGTATGTGTGTGCAACACTATTTTACAAACTACAAACAGCTATGCAGTACTTTTAAATTAAGAATTGTAAAAACAATTTCATTCTTTTATATGACACATTTATCAATAAAGTTACAGACTTTATGACAAAGCCATAAATAATAAGGTTAAATATAATGAACCCTATAAAATCAATCACCTCTAAATGATTAATATTTCTGAGAACATACATAAACATCAACATCAAACATTGCCTTTTTAAAACCTGAATCACATTTACATATGCATTACAGCAATTAAAAAAAAATCCATTTAGTACCATGTTTCAAATAAATGAACCAATCAGAAATAAATAAATGTTTGCAGAATAATCTTTGCTTAATAATTAAAATTTGTATTTTAAATTGCCAAAGTGTGTGTGTGTGTTTTTAATATGTTGATGTTTTCTGATTTAGTATAAATATTGATAGTTACAAATTGTTTTTAAAAAATTGAAAAAATTGCCAACTTGCATCTAATAAATATTTTTCGGTACTTACGTATTATGACGACTACCTAGATATCTCGCCAAATCTGGCGACCTTTGTATCTTATACAGGTTAAGCCTAACTGAGCCCTTCGGCACGGCAGTCGGCGACGCTAACCACTATACCGGTTGGGCGGCTATAAAAAAAGGTTAACCCTAATATAGGTTATAGAGCGCGCTGAAATAAAGAGTATTATCTCGCACTAGTCCCGCATTTGCTATTACCACAGCTTTTTTTTGCTTCATTTAAGCCGATTATTACGTTTAGGTGAAACTTTTTGCGATTATTTTTTCCAAATGGATATCAACATTTTTCAACTTCCTTCAAATGAAGAAGAAGCGATAGACTTCTTCAGAGAGGCTGGAATTTTACCTAAAGAACGCATTTGTAAAAACGGCCATGATATGAAATTTTGTAATTCAGGATTTTATTGGAAATGCAATGTCAAAAATTGTCAATAAAAGTTTGGTGTTCGAACTGGTACGTGGTTTGAAAGCAGTCGTATTGAATTTTTAAAAGCTTTAAGATTTATTTACTTTTGGGCATATGAACAGTCGTCCATTAAATGGTGCAAACATCAGTTGGATTTATCCGATAAGACGGTTATTGACTGGAATAATTATATGCGTGAAGTGTGTGTGAAGGATTTGGAAGATAATCGAAAGATTAAAATTGGAGGGCCGGAATGATTGTCGAAATTGACGAAAGCCTTTTTACGCGTCGAAAGAATAATCAAGGTCGTATCATGCCACAACAGTGGGTCTTCGGTGGAATTTGCCGAGAAACAAAAGAAACATTTCTAGTCAGAGTTCAACAATAATGTCAGATTCCTGGCCTGGATATCAAACAGAAGAGCTCATTGCTGCCGGTTTTGAACATTTTAAGGTGAATCATCGATACAATTTTGTTGACCCATCTACACAGACTCATACGCAACATGTTGAAAGGATGTGGGGTTCCGCAAAATGGAGGAACATGCAACAACGTGGGACAAGCCGCCATCATTTGGATACCTATTTAGCTGAATTTATTTGGTGGAAAAAGGAAGAAAAGCCTTTTGATGCTATTTTGAAAGCTATTTCCCGCCATTTTCCTTATCATTAACGTCAATATTTTCTTTTTACCAGTTTTAAGTAAGTTAAAAAGTTTATGCTGCATTCCTTTCTTCTTTTTAAAAATTAGTACCCTCTCAATTTTTTAAAAATTTGTATTATTTTTATTTATGTAACTTTCACTGAAGCTTATTCAGAAGTAAGTTTAATAATTGTTAATTATCATTTACAGTAGTAAAAATAAAAAAGATTAATTTTTTCTATTCGTATTTGGTATATCATTTTTTATATGTATACATATACATATATATTCGGGATTTTAGTATTTTAAGTTTTTGTTCTTTTATAATTGGGGCTCTCATTTTTAAAAGAATTTAATTAATTTGCTTTGATGAAGTTCTTTTATTTAATTTATAAACATAAACTAAAAAATGCCAATGAAGATTTTTATCTCCAAATGTCGCCAAGGTAGTCGTCATAGTACGTAAGTACCAATTTTTCACCTTTTGATTAGTGAAAAATCATTAAATTGTGTCAAGGCAGTTGCATTAATATTTAAGTACCAGATTAACACAAATATCAATTAATGATCAACAATGGTATAGTCTAAACCAGTTATAAATTGTGAAAATTGGTAACAGGGATACAAAGCGGGTAAAAATCCTAAAATATTTGAACTAATGATACACTTCTAAGGGTAGATGGGCTGTCTTAAATCGCAGAATTATTTTTTGGGGTCATTTGCAATGTTATGGTGTTGCACTGCCATAACTTTTGCATAATACTAGTCTAAATAATACAAAATTTGACATAATACAATGAAACAATATCCAATTGGTCTTTTAAAAATTAAAGGAGGTACTTTTCTGTTATCAGAACCAGATTCTGAAATGTGTATACATATATGTGTGTGTGTGTGTGTGTGTGTGTGTGTGTGTGTGTGTGTGGATGGATGGATGTGTTCATGTATGCAGATGTGTATATATGTATGTATGTGTATACACAGACACATATATGCATATATACATTTCTGAATTTGGTCCCAATAACAGAAGAGTATCAAACTAAGCAAGACTAAAATAATACACAAAAAATTTTTTTTAAATATAAAAAGAGAGAAGAGAAGGTAATATTGCAATAATGCAAAAGAAATTGTTACCACTTTCCCAATTAAAGCAAGTCCTGAAGTATGTAGAATGTTACGAGAGCAAGTGATACATAGCAAAACTTAAGCACTATCAATAAAAAATTTAATGGTGTAAACTGAGACAAAGCTGCTCAGAATGAGAAATTAAATTTAAAATAATTCTGGCAAACAACAATTCAACACAACTCCAGAAAAAGGAATTTTTTAATATTTGGTGACACAAGAATGACATTTCCATTCACAATGGAAAATAATTTTGGTTACTTTCAAAATTAGATTTAAAGAATCTTATACCTGGACAAAACGGAATTAGCCTCGTACTTATAGCTCTGACACTTATTTAATATAAAATCCTTCATTTCTGACACAAAGTCAACATTAAAAGTGAATTTTGCTCTTTCTCATAAAATACTAATTTAATCTGACTGGAAAAGAAAAATGACAATATAAAATTTAAAATAAGGCAGAACAATAATCTTAGATAACGTAGATTTTGAATAAAACTCTACAGACTTCAAGGACAAACATAGGACTCTTTCTATATTTAAAGCTGAATATTATAATCAATATTGAATTATACATTCAGTTTTACTTAATTATACAGCATAAAATAAACTATACAATAATGAATCACATGTTCAGTTTTAACTAATTCAAAACAACAGATGAAAATTAAAACAGACAACTTGTTCTAATTAAAATAAGTCATGAAAATTTCATTCCTGAAAATTCCTACAAAATTTCACTAATTCCTGAAATCCTAAAAATTCCATTAATATTTTCCACATCCTTTATTACACTAATCAAATTTACATTTAGAGAACATGAACTACATAATCAAATCTTAATAAAACTAATCACATTCCCTTTAATTTTTGTCTCTAAGTAGAAAACAGTCAAATAAATGTGGCACCCTTAAATTCCACAGCCACCAGAGAGCATCACCTGTGCACCTGCAACGAGAGCGAGGTGGAGACAGGATGTCAGCGAAACAAGCGAAGGTGTGACAATGATAGCGAGTGCGAGTAGGCGCCAGGCGGCTATTTAAAATAACAAAAGTGATGCAGAACTGTCTTTGTACCCAACAAGCACGAGGAGGCACTAAGGCACTGTTACCAATTCAATCTGCAGCTTTTTTTTAGATATCATTAAATGTTTCTGTGGTGTGGATAAAGTGTGCAAGTGTTATTTACTGAAGGATGTCATCTTCAACTTCCCCTAACAGATAATCTGGGGGCCTACTCCTGGATTCGACCATGAAACAAGCAAGGTAATCACTATTTTATTTTACTTTACTATTGTAATCATGAGTGTATTAAATAGGATCAGAAAACAGAATTTGAAAATAATCGCAGAAGAATGGGCTTTTGTGCGCTTTCATCTGCAGGTTAGGCCTAACACTGCCGGCAGAAGCTAGTAATCGAAATCAAAGTTATATTCAGAATGTTAGTATTTATAAAACTGATCCTGAATTTGTTCATGGAATTATTAAAACTGTTGCAGAGGACCAAAAGAACTAAGTGACTGAAGAGCAGTCAAAATTAGAGCATGAAAAAATTAAGTTAGCTCAACTTGAAAAGGAGATTGAGCTTCGAAAACTGAAGTTGCAATTGGCTGGTGAAAATGCCAATCGTACTGTTTTTAGAGATTCTGAATCAGCATCGCGAAGTTTAGAAAATATCATCAAAAGAATTAAAACACTAACTATAGCTGTCCCTCAGAGACTGGAAGCTTTGCATCTGTTTTTTCAGTCACTTGAAAAAGCTTTTACCACTAAAAGCACACTAGTTGAGTTAAAATCAGAAGTGTTGATTAATTTATTAGGTGATAAATGCAATCATGTTTTAACATATGCTTTTGAGCAGGATATTGCAGATTATGATAAATTAAAAGGACTAATCTTGAAGAAATTTCAGCTGACACTGCGTGAAGTTTAAATAATTTAAAAAATGCTCAGAGACATTCATCTGAGTCACATGTCCAGTTCGCGTCTCGACTTACTGCAACTTTCGATTATTATTGTAGGTTAAGAGAAATAGATGATTTTATGAAATTACGTGATCTCATTGTATCTGATAACTTGTATGAAATGCTTGATTATAAAACAAAGGAACATATTAGTATTCGGAAGGGCCAAAGTTGGTTCCCACTTAATCACCTGAGGAGAATAGGCAGGTCCCAAATTCTAATCATTTTTAAAAGGAGAATAAAATACCATCAGAATTAATAGAAATCAAAAGTTCTTTTGGTCACGTGGTTAAAGCGGAAACGGCAGAAGTTTATTTTTTATTTATGCGAAAGCGATAAATAAACTGAAGTGATGGTTTACGAGTTGATAATGAAATGTATCTTCACAGCCCCCTCATGTTTGAAAAGGTTTGCTGGCACCTGCCCTGATCAGGTCAGGATTACACAATATGAAAATGAATCCGTCTCTTCAGAAAGGAATTTTTTGTCTTTTGTTTCTGCAGCCATTGAGAGAGACAGCGAAATAGATTAACGCACATTACAGACAAAGGATTACACAATACTGTTTTCACTCTTATTAAAGAGTATAAACCACGAAAAAAACGCCTAGTACAGACTGAAAAATGAAAGTAATATTAAAAGATGAAATTCAAGTTTCTCAGCATTCGAGGCCGAGGACAATGCCTTTTGCTGATAAAAAAACTGTTGATGACCAAATAAAGGAATGGTTAAGGGATGGGATTATAAAGCCATCTTGTTCAGATTATGCTTCGTCAATTGTTTTATGTAGAAAACAATTGAGCAAGATGTGTGTTTGTGTTGACTTCCGAGAATTAAATAAAAAAACAATAAAGGATTCCTTTCCCATGGCACAATAAGAAGAGGTTTTAGATCATTTGGGTGAAGCAAAGGTTTTGTTTGATGTTAGACTTCAAAAATGTTTTGTTTTTTATGTTCCTGTGGAGGAAAACTACACTAAATATTTGGCATTTATTACACATGCAGGTTTGTACGAATTTCTAAAAGAGCCTTTTGGTTTGTGCACGATGCCGAGTGTGTTCCAAAGATTTATTTGCAATGTGTTTAGAGATTTAATTCGGGATGACATTTGCCACTTACATGGACGCTTTTATTATTCTAGCGTGAAACAAGAAAGTTTAGAAAAGTTAAAATGCATTTCAGAAACTAAGAATACAGTTCGGAGATCAATTTTAAGAAATGCCAGTTTTTAAAGAAAAAATTAGAATTTTTTGGGTATATTATTAAGGATGGTACAATTTGCCACTCTTCTAAAAAAAAACAGGGCCATTCAAAATTTCGCGGAGTCCAAAAATCTTAAGCAAATTCAGAGCTTCTTGGATCTGACGGGATTTTTAAGAAATTTATTGCCAACTATTCGAAAATAGTGAAACCACTAAGTGTTCTTCTTCATAATGGGTAAAACTCAAATCTGGGCATGAGCAAAAAGAGACATTTAACAAATTGAAAGTGCTTTTATTGTGCAAATTTTCAAACAAGGAGCACTGCTAGAATTGCATACAAGACACAAGCAGTAATGGTTTCGGCTCTGCTTTGCTACTTAAGTCTAATGATGGACGGTTACACCACATTTACTTTATAAGTAAAGAAACTAGCCTGCAACAAGAGAAGCTGTCTAGTTATGAGCTTGAAGTTTTAGCTATAGTAGAAGCTCTAAGGAAATTCAGAAATTACCTTTGGGGATCTAAGGTCAGGATAATTAATAATTGCGATCTCTCCAAAAGACTGTGTTCAAGAAGGATTTAACCCTAAAGTGGAGAGGTGGGCGTTACTTCAAGAAGGATTTGACTATGAAATTGTTCGCAGATCTGGGCAACAAATGAAGCATGTGGAGGCGTTGAGTAGAAATGCTGTCACGATAGTTACCTATTCTCAGGCAGAAGTTACACCCAAAATTGCAGCTGCACAAAGATGAGCGCCTCCAGATGCTGAAGTCTTTAGTCAAGCAAGGACTAAAGGAAGATTTCCTAGTGAAAAATGGTGTATTATACAAGCTTGACAGCAGTCGCGAGTTACTTGTGGTACCCAAAGCATTGGAGTTAGAAATCATATGTAGTATCCATAAGAAAGGAAACTTCGCAGTGTCTAAAACAGAAGATCTGCTGAAAATGGACTTTTATATTCCTAACCTTAGAAGACGAACAAGTTATTTCAAATTGCATAGAGGGTATTTTGTATGACAAAAAACGAGGTAAAGGCAAAGGGTTGCTGAATCCTATACCAAAAGACAGTATCCCATTGAGCACTTTTCACGTTGACTTCATAGGACCATTACCTTTGACAAATAAGAACTACAATCATAGTTTGGCCCTCGTTGACGCATTTACAAAGTTCGTGTGACTCTATGCAGTAAAGTCTAAATCAGCTCAAAAGGCATTGCAGAAGCTGAAACTGCAACAATCAACTTTCAATAATCACTCAAGAATAATAAGTGATAAAGGTACTGTAGTCAAGAAAAGATCCAGCGCATATTTACAACTACAAACGTTCCTAGAGGGAATGAGCAAGTAGAAAGAATTCATTTGATTCCAGTCCTATCCAAATTATCCATAGAAGATCCTACCAAGTGATACAAATTCGTTGGAGATGAAGAACGGATCTTGAGCAGCACTAAGAGCAAAAGCACAAAGAGCTCCGCTTTTGAGCTTCTCACTGGTGTTAAAATGAGAAATCAAGAGGACTTAACGCTTATTCAAATTCTCGAAGAAGAAGAAACAAAATATTAAGATGAAAGATCAAGAAGATATGAGAGAGGAAGCAAGGAAAAACATCCTAAAAATTCAGGAAGAGAACAGAAAAATGTACAAGAACAGAAAAAAGGCACAGGTATACGACATGGATGATCTAATAGCCATACAAAGTACGCAGTATGGAGGTGGTCTAAAGTTAAGGCCAAAGTTCTTTGGTCTGTACTGATTTACAGTGAGAAAAGGCAAAGGCCGGTACCAGGTGGAAAAAGTAGAACAACATGAATGTCCTGGCTCCACAACTACGACAGCTGATCATATTAAACTCTGGACGGTTCCTGCCTGGGATTGTGCAGCTCCTACGCACTTTTTTTTTTTTTTTCAGGTACTGTCTTGATGTACCAGTGTCACTGATTTGCGCTTTCATGGCCGAAAACAAAGTCAGGATCACCAAGCTATGAGACCCATAAGTTCCACAGACACCAGAAGGCATCATCTGCAGGCCTGCAGCGAGAGCGAGGTGGAGACGAGGATTTCACAGTACCACGCAAAGGTGGTGACAAGGATAGCAAGCGTAGTAAAAAGCGTAAAGTAGGTGCTGAGTGGCTTTTTACAATAACAAAAGTGATGGAAAACTGTCCTTGTATTCAACAAGCACAAGGAAGCATTAAGGCACTGTTACCAATTCAATCTGTAGCTTTTTTTTTATACATCATTAAATATTTCTCTGGAAGTGTTATTTACTGAAGGATATCATCTTCAACTTCCGCCCACATAAATGACAATAAAATTGTAGAATAGAGTATTTTACTTCAATAGTTTTTATAATTTAGTAACAACATTCGAGAAAGAAAAAAAATGAAAATGAAAAATTTTATGATTTTAGTCAAATCTTTAATAACTTTACTAAAATTTATTAAAATTTTCCACTTTATTCATAAGAATCTTTGTTTTGATATGCAAATGTATTTTATAATGATCTTAAAATATTCTGGAAATATATAAGGATGAAAATGACTTTGCCACATGGGATAATCACCTCTGCCACACTTCATGACTCTACAAATCTATATTTAACATCGATGTATTTCCAGCTAAGGGGAAATTTAACAGTATTTTACATATTCAACTAGTATTTGTAGTCTCCATTTAAAAGAAATCATTTGTATATCCTATTCTTTCTGATCATTGACATCATCTCCTGCTAACCAGCGACTAATTACTGAAACAAATCCATACGGGTGTAATCTCTTTACTGCAAGTAATTACAGTATAAAACTGCCTTTGATGGAGAAAATCCTACATAATAATCAAATTCAGCATGTTTTGTGTAAAATACAATTCTTACTTTATTATAACTACTTTGTAACTTGATAGGTACTGCTGCTTTCAGCACTTAATTTCATATAACTTAATTTGGCATTTTCAATATTGCCAGAAGCCAAAGCGCTAAGGAAAAGATGTTACCAAGTTTAGATATCACACACAGAAAAGCAATATATAAATAACAGCACTTTTAAGCAACGGAAATACTTTTTTTTTTTAAGTACTTACTTTTAGTTTAGATTAAAAAAAATACAAATTCGTAATCAAAAAAAGTTATTTTTCAGGTGGCCTTAAGTCAGCAATAACAGCTAATATGGCATTAAATACATTATCACAGCTTTTATACTGTCACCACTTAAACTTAATCAGGTATGACACAAGACATTGGCAAGCCATACAAATCTGTTGATACCACATGAATTCAATAACGCCAAACAGCCATTGATTGCCAATGCCTATCTTTCTCGGGCAGTTTTTCACACTGCTCCTTCAAATGGCTTTTGCATTCGTACATAACATAATTACCTACTCCTTTTCGGAATTCTGGTAGAGAATGAAATACCTTTTTTAAATTAATTAAAGAGGTTATTTTTTATTCATGTTAAATTTATAATTACTATCTTAATTTTTTTTTTAAATTATTTCCTACACAGAAAAACAACTAAATTCTTATTATTTTGGTTTGGAATTTGATCTGTAATTGGGTGCATGTTACAAGCATGAAGACATGCGAACTGAAGAAAAATTTTAAAGCTCATGTGCAAATTATTATTGATATTTACATATTATCAAAACCACCTAGGTGCAGTTTGAGAAATATTACAGGGGGAAAAAAAAAAGAAGAAACTATTTTATTGTAAAAAATTACAGATTACATCCGTATATAATATAAGTTCTCATACACACATATTTATTTTATATACATATATGCATATTATTACATTCTTAGGTTCTAGTGTAGAATTGGGTGCCCTTTCAATTGGCAAAAAATTTTGTTCACTTTTGGCGATGAAAACCCATTTCTGGTTACCATGAGAGTTTTAACTTGGTTTTAGCTTCTTGATTTTTTTACGTGAAAATAAATCGATGTGCACATGGACAAAGTCAAGGCAATGACTAGTTTGTGCCATTCTCTGATTTTTTTTAAGTGAAAATAGGTTGATGTGTACATGGACATGGAGTTTGTGAAATTCTTTGACTTCTTATTTTGGTTTTGTTTAGCGGCCATCTTGAAATTGTACCTTCCTGGCGCCAATCTTGGCGTCAAGAAAGAATCGGAAAAAAAAAAGAGGGCACCCAATTGTAAACTTTTACCCATTCTTATTTTACATTTCAACTATATATTTATTCTAAAAGGCATTTAGCAAGCATAGTTGCAAAAGGGATTTCTCTTTTTGTCAAGGTGAAAATTTTGTAACTACCTCTTTCAGAAGTATTCAAAGCATTGTTCCTTTAGCAATCTTTCAATAAAACAATGCATTCCAGAAGAAATTTCACCTTTTGTCCATTAACCCGGGTTTGATCGCGCTGAGTGTCTCACACCCAGTGACTCCTTTTTCGCACTTTTTTTTTTCCAACCTTTTTTCAAAAATGGACGAGTCTTCGTGTAGCTGCCTCAAAGGTCATAACCTTGGAAGGGGAGAATCGGCAAAAGAATTCTAAAAATAGATCTACTTAAATCGCGGGGCTTGGGTGTCTCACACCCAGAGCGAGCATTTCTGTAACTCTTCTCAGTACAGGCAGACGTATCTAAACCGTTCTTTCGTTATGGCGCGTTACCGCACTTATGACGAAGAAATGCGGTATTTGAAAACTTTACTGGATACTGTTTCTTCTGATGAAGAAAATATAGAGGAAGATAATGATTTTTCAGGTAATGAAGAGCCAGATGATGAAGAATATTGTAGTGATCATGATTCTTCAACAGAAATTGATTCTGATTCTGAAAACGATGTTTCAGATTCAAGTGCAGATGATTATTATATTGGAAGAGATAGCATAACGAAGTGGAATAAAAAGAAATTCAAAGCTAATGTTAGAATTTCTGCGAAAAATATAATATCAAAACTCCCAGGAAATACGCCCGTTTCAAAGAATGTAACTTCTCCTGTGGATGCTTGGAACCTCCTTATATCTTCTGATATGATAAAGAAGTTAGTGCATTGGACTAACAGTTTTATAGAATCGATTCGAGAGCGTTTTTCACGGGAAAGAGATGCAAAAGAAACTAATGAGGCTGAAATTAAAGCATTTATTGGATTGCTTTATCTCATTGGTTTGCATAAATCATCACATGTGTATATACGAGATCTTTGGGCAACAGACGGCACTGGAATAGAAATATTCCGTACAACCATGTCATCAACACGTTTTTATTTTTTATTAAGATGCATCCGATTTGATGATATACAGACTCGCAAGAGCAGAAAAGAATTAGACAAACTGGCCCCGATACGTGAATTCTTCGAAAATTTTGTAGAAAACTGCCAAAAATCGTACAACGTTGGAGAGTATGTAACCATAGATGAGAAATTAGAATCTTTTAGAGGGCGATGTCCATTTCGCCAATACATGCCAAAGAAACCATCGAAGTATGGAATAAAAGTTTTTGCGCTCGTCGATTCGAGAGTTTTCTATACTTGGAAAATGGAAATATATGCCGGTAAACAGCCGAAAGGTCCATTTCAAGTAGATAATTCTCCCAGTAGTGTCGTAAAAAGATTGATGGAACCTCTGTATAATTCAGGACGAAATCTAACAGTGGATAACTGGTACACTTCTTATCCGCTTTCACAGGAACTTTTGAAAAAAAATATAACAATTGTTGGGACATTGAGAAAAAATAAGAAAGAAATTCCTCCAATATTCTTGAATACAAGAAAAAGGGACGTTTACTCTTCCATGTTTGGATTTCAGAAAGAAACGACTATTGTTTCGTATGTACCAAAGAAGAATAGAAATGTTCTTCTGCTCTCAACAATGCATAACGATAATGCAATAGACATCACTACTGGAGAATCAAAGAAACCCGAAATAATAACTTTCTATAATATAACGAAAGGAGCTGTGGATGTCGTCGACGAAATGGCTGCAACGTATTCAACAGCTAAAAAAACAAATCGATGGCCTATGACGATATTTTATGCAATGTTGAATGTAGCTGCTATAAATGCACGCGTTATTTTGCTATCCACTAAGGAACCACCGACTCAGAATCGAACACGACGTTCTTTTCTGAAAAGTTTGGGATTTGGACTAATTGCAGACTACAAAAAGATCAGAAGCCAGCAAACAATGCTCCCGCAAAGTTTGAAAGTAAAACTGGTAAAGAATGAGGACTCTCAACCATCTGCTAAGAAGGCAAAAGTAATAATTAAAAGATGTGCTGAATGTGGATCTAAAAAGGACAGAAAAACAAAATATATTTGTGAAAAATGTCAAAAACATGTATGTATGGAACATATGGCATGTATTTGCAGGAAATGCACAGAATAATTGTAAGTAATATTTTAAATATATATATTTAAAACTGTTTTGACTTTTATCTTTTTCTCCTGTTTTTATGTTTTGTGTAAATTTTATAGTAGATAATAAGATGAAACCACCCTGGGTATGACACACCCAGCGCGTGTAATGCCGTTCGTTTTTCTCGCGCGTGTAATGCCGGGTTAAAGGAAATCTTACAAGCAAAAATTTTAAAGTCAAGTTTAAGACAAAAAATAATCACACTTTTTCTATAAAAACCGTTAGAACTGAGAATACAACAAAAAGAACACGGTTATAGTGTAGAATTGGCTGCCCTTTCGATTGGCAAAAAATTTTGTTCAGTTAGTTGGTGATGAAACCCTATTTCTGGTTACCATGAGAGTTAACTTGTTTTTAGCTTCTTGATTTATTTAAGTGAAAATAAATTGATGTGCACATGGACAAAGTCAAGGCAATGTGTAATGACTAGTTTGTGCAATTCTCTGGTTTTTTTTAAGTGAAAATAGGTCCATGGGTACATGGACACGGAGTTTGTGAAACTCTTTGACTTCTTATTTTGGTTTTGTGTAGCGGCCATCTTGAAATTGTGCCTTCCTGGTGCTGATCTTGGCGTCAAAAAAGAATAGCCAAAAAACAAGGGGCACCCAATTGTAAACTTTTACCAAGAACACATATGAAAATGGTGACATTGGAATCTGAATATTTGACATGCATACGGTTGCCTGAATAATTGTTATGCACATGGTTACCAGAGTTTGGTGTATTCTAAAGCTTTGGTGGTTTCTACCAAGGTGGTTACGATAATACATAAGTACTTTACGGTTAAGGTTTTGCAATAATACCTAAGTACTTTATGATTAAGGTTTGACATACATCATTTGTCAAAAAATACTGTGAAACTCAGCGATAGTCATTAGTTACTCGTAAAACTGACAAGAACCCTTATTTTTATTTATGGCAATAGAACTAACTATATAGCAATTTGAATTAAATTATTCCCATCCAAAGTTTAAGTAAAAACAACACATAAATATAGGAATCGAATAATCTTTTATGAATAACTGAGATGTTCTTAAAATGCAGTCTATATCTATAAAAACATGTGTTCACATCCATCAAATCAGTTTCCATCAATATATTTAGCAGATATAAATTCTGATACACATATATTTATTTTATAGATTTAAATTTTTCTGCTTTATACTTTCATGTTTCAAATATAAAATTTCTATTTTACTTCTTTTCTTTTTTATTTACTTAGTTTCATTACTTTAATCTCACGTTTTTTTAAAATTAAATATTACCCAATTTTTAAGATAGTAAGGGAATACAGAACATAACAGTTTAATACATGAACCTATAACTAAGCAAATAAAAAAACAGAATTTAGCTTCCATGTTCCAGACAATGCTTACACAACAAAAATACTATTTTTATGTGGATATTAGACAGCTTAAAGATTCTTGCATAAAATACTATTGGGGGAGACAAGATCATATAAGCATTAATAACCTTGACGAATACCATTTTGTATTAAAAGCTCAAATTTAATACCATGAAGGAATGAAAATTCAAAACATTTTTCTAGGAACAAAACCTAAAAAATTACAAAACAGAAAGTAATTTTCCTTAAAATATCCAACTTACCTAGTTACAGCATATTCTCTGAGACCGGTAGCTAAATTCATGGAATTGAATGTTCCTATGCAACCTCGCAGTTTACGATCTTTACCAATTTTCCATGTAACAAACAACGGACTAGAAGTTTAAAGGAAATAATCCACATTAAATAATTTAACAGCAGATAAAAAATAAAACAGTTACCACAAAGACTACAACAAATAAACTCAAATTTCAATGAAATCTTATTTTATTTATCCATAAATAGGGTGCTTTGCACTAAAATTCAATAAAAAGTCAATTACCCTACAAAAACAAATGCCTGAAATTTACGGTACCCCTTGTTTTTTGTCTGAAAACATTGCCAAGTGGTATTGGTTGTTCGTGAAATCTGGAAGCCTACTGCGTGAAATAGGTTTTTCGGTAACTCTAATGTTGATAATGTTGGCAAAATTAGCCTTGGGAAAAAAACTGTACGAATATCGCCAAATGTGTTGCGATATATTGAGATTTTGCCCATTTTTTGTAACAGTAAGCCTTTCATATGGAGCAGGGATTTTCAATTGCTGTGTTTGGTTGCATGTGTATAATGTTTTACGAAAGTGGTGCCTGAAAGGTCATTTGAAAGTTTGCTTAACGTTATTACGAGTATATTCTCCCTGATGCGACTATAATTTCTGACTACTGGAAGGAGTACATAAAATAGAAGGAACATGGAGCGCAATTGAGCATGGTTTAGCCAGGAGGAAAACGAAGGACGGCTTGCACTATTATTTGGCCGAATGTGTGGTGGAAGAAGGAGAAAAAAAAAGTATTTATGGCTTTCTTGGATGCTATTATACGTACTTATCTGCCATTAACAGCGAATGAGCTGAAATGACCAAATATTTAATTGAATTCCTTATGTGGGGGATGGAGGAGATGCTGATGGGAGGCATAAACGAATGCATGTGAAGAAAAGGTATGTAAAAAAAATTGACGTTTTATTTATTTATTGGTGTCTGTGTGTTAATTTTTATTAAAAGATTTGTTGTTTAATGCTTTTATGTCAGGAAATATGTATTTTTGGTTATTTATTACTCTTTGTTTGTGCATTTTTGGTTATTTGTTCGTGTCTCTGTGTTAAGAAAGTGGAGAATTTTTTCTGGTTAACATGATAGTTTTAACTTTGTTTTAGCTTCCTGACTTTGCTCAAGTGAAAATAAATCAATGTCTACATGGACAAATTTAAGGCAGTGCACAATGCCTAGATTGTGCAATTCTGGGATTTTTTTTAAGTTAAAACAGGTCAATGTGTACATGGACAAAGTTAAGGTAGTCTGCAATGCCTAGCTTGCGAGATTCTGCGATTTTTTTAAGTTAAAATAGGTCGATATGTACATTGACACTGAGTTTGTGTTAAATGTTTGACTTCTTGTTTTTGTTTTGTTTAGCAGATGGAAGGATCGGCACCATCTTGAAATCGGTGCCGATCCTTCGTGGTGCCAATCTTGGTGTCAAAAAAGAAACAACTTGCCAAGAAATACCACAGAGTAAATAAAAAAAAAAAAAAAAAAAAACCGTAAAACCTGAAAGCTTTCATATTTTATATAACACCCAAAGGCGCATTTTTTCACAGGGATTCAAAACGGGATTTGAAAAGTGATACAAACATTCAAAGTCATTCGACGCAAAATACCATTAGACATTCCAATGCATTTGCATTGCTATGGTACCAACATAATACCAGTAAGAAATGTAAAGAAACCTTGCATATAAAACATCCATGCTTGAAGATGCATGCCATGTTAATGTTAATGGAACGCTTTGAAATTGTTGAATTTATTAATCAAAAATCCGCTAAAGTGTTACAAAACAGATACCAAATTTGGGTTTCCAAATGCCCAATTTCGAGTGGAGGACTACGTAACTCAAAATTTGATGTCTCTAGGTACCGCTGTTTTCGAGTGGAGGAAAAAAACATACGTACAATCATGCAGATTCTTCACTATTTAATTTCTTTAAATATAATGCAGGGCTGTAATAATAACAACTGGTGTAACTGGTGACAATTTGAAAAGCGATTCAGGCTTTTATGGTGAACCAATGCAAAACACCAAAACAAAATTAATAGCCCTTCCGAGCTAACGCCTTTTGGGCTAAAAAAAAGCAAGACAAATGTAACCATTTGTCAACAGATCGATATAGACAGGGACAAAGTCAGTGAGCAACGCCTAGTTTGTGCAATTCCCCGATGCCTTTTAAGTTACAATAGGTCGATGTGTATATGCAGAAAGTTAAGGTAGTGCACAATGCCTAGTTTGTGGAATTCTCTTATTTTTTTAAGTTAAAATAGGTTGATGTGTACACGGACACCAAGTTGTGTAAGTATTTGATTTCTTGTTTTGATTTTCTGTATGGGGTGGAAAGATCGGCACCATCTTCAATCGATATATTTTCACACATCTATGGCTAAATAATGGTGCAGGCTATCCTTCGTTTCCCTCCTGGCTAAACCGCATTTAATTGCACTCCACATTCCTTCTATTTTATGTACTACTACCAGCAAGCAGAAATTATAGTCCTATCTGGAATAATATACTCATTTATAACACTAAGCAAACTTTCACGCACCACTTTCATAAAACATTATGCATGTGCAACCAGACACAGTAACTGAAAATCCGTGTTCCATACAAAAGGATTGCCATTACGAAAAATAGCAAAAATCTCAACTTATCGTAACACATTTGGTGATATTCGCATAATTTTTTCCAAGGCTAGTTTCGCCAACATTATGAACATTAGGAATACCGAAAAGCCTATTTCACACAGCAGGTTTCCAGATTTCACAAACAACCAATACAACTTGGCAATTTTTTCAGACAGAAACCAAGCGGAACTGTACAGTAAATTTCAACCAACAGCTCCATACTCTAGAATTAGGAAATCCAGCAAATCAGGAAACTTTTAAAGATGGTACCAATAATAATGGTGCATTAAAATGAATTATTGTTGATGACTGGTAATAGAAGAAGCAGACGACTGCAGGTAAGAAAGATAATAAACATTTATATTCATCACAGCCCTACATTATATATTCTCTCTCAGGCTGTTTCAGTTCAAAATTAAGGTTTGTCTTCTACTGTAATGATGTGAAATGTTTAAAATATGTATCAATGTGTTCGACTACTTAAACTGATCATCACCCAGATGGTATAGTGGTTAGGGGAGCCTACTACAGTACCGAAGGGCCCGGGTTCGAATCCCAGAGAAGACATGGATGTTTGTAAATGTATAGTGTTGGTGTGGCATGGCGGCATTTTAAATATGCGGCAAGCCGAAAGTCCTCTCGTGTGGATTGGTGGGAGAGGAGAAGGGTGGGAGACCCTTGGATCCCCCCCCCGGGTGCTCTCCCTCAAAACTGGGGGTGGAAAATAGAAGTCCAACCTCTCTTCGGAGTAGGCTCTGGCATTTATTCTTCCATGTAGTAATGGACATGACAACAACATCAACTTAAACTGATATGCACTTTGCTGTTCTTGACAAGCAATCACATCTTACAAAACATCCTGAAACTAGTGCACTTTCACAATAAAAACACGTTTTTCTGAAAGCATTATATAAAACAAAGGCTGGAATGCGCTTTAGCCCACTGCTTGCCGGCGATTGTTTTTGAATGAGCAATAAACGCGCCAACATGGGTAACTCCGTATAACATGTGTACGTTGCCTACATTGTGCAATTTGCTGAAGTTTTTTTAAGTTTAAAAGGAACGCTGTGCACATGGCATTTTCTTGTAATTTATTTTCCTTATTTTAGCTTATTTTGTTCATTTGTGCACGTTGCCTACATTGTGCAATTTGCAGATTTTTTTTCAAGTTAAAACGGAACGGTGTGTACATGGTATCGTTTGTAATTTTAATGCCCTTTTAAAAAAAATCTTTCTTTCTTCGATGCCATTTTGGTTATGTTTTCACGGAGCGTGTCGGGAAGGTTATGTAACGGCATAAAATGTGTAAGTGTTACAACATAAAATGTAAATAATGGTAAAAGTTTACAATTGGGTGCCCCTTGTTTTTTGGCGATTCTGTTTTGATGCCAAGATCGAAGCCAATAAGACACAATTTCAAGATGGCCGCTACACAAAACCAAAACAAGAAGTCAAAGAATTTCATAAACTCCGTGTCCATGTACACATCAACCTATTTTCACTTAAAAAAATATCAGAGAATTGCACAAACTAGTCATTGCACATTTTGACTTTGTCCATGTGCACATCGATTTATTTTCAATTAAATAAATCAAGAAGCTAAAACCATGTCAAAACTCTCATGATAAACAGAAATTGGGTTTCATCGCCAAAACTGAACAAAATTTTTCGCCAAAAAACAAGGGACACCCAATTCTACACTAGAGCCTAAATAATTAATTTAAACCTAACTGACAAATATTTTAATGATCATAATGTTCGTTTTGCATATTTTATTATCTTTTTGTGTGCAACAGTTTCCATACTAATTTACGCTTTAGAATTCTATGTTTTGTTTGGTTGCAATTGCAAAGACGTTTCGCAGAAACGCGCCGAATTGGCGATTTTCAAAACATCGCCAAGCAGTGGGCTAAAGCGCATTTTCACCAAAACAAATAATGAATGATATTTTTTATGCATTTCGGGTGTTTCACACCCTCTCCTCCATACACTAAAAGTACTAACATATACTTTTTGTACAATTAACAAAAACATTCATACGGCAGAGAATAACTCCAAAATTTTATTTATAAAATTCAAACATAGAATGACAATGATTTCATTTTAAAAAAAATTCAGAGCATTTTAAAGAGTCTACTTTTTCAAGGAGAAAAATAATTCTACACTATTTTTCTTTTCAAATAATTGTGGGCTAACATTAATAACATTAATTCCATTTAGCCTAGAACTATGTAAGGTCAGATGGGAAAGGAATTTTTACAGCTCTTTAGATTCACAGATTTCTTCTAATCAATTACAAACATTGAAAGATGTGATTCTCGATTTTATTATAAAAATTATAAGACACAGTATAACAACATTGATCACTGGCCACACCATTAAATGCAGGTACTGCATATGAATGTTTATAAATATCAAAATATTACCACTTCCATATTACAATAACTTCTACTTTAGATCTACAATGGAAAATGTGAAATGTCAAAAATACTGAATTATCATCTAGCACCTCTGAAAGGTTTTCATTTTATATTCCTTCATAATCCTCACCCAGAAAAAATGTTTCTACATAAAACTGCATGTTAATTATTTTTTTTTAAATGAAAAGGAAATTCAGATCAAGCATTTAAAAAAAAAATGCATCTATGCTTCATATAAAAAATATTTTACTTTTTTCACTCTACAAATGCTTTCTCTTCTACTATTTGTTGTTGTAGGTTTCTAATTTTAAAACAAAAACTTTTTCAAGTGAATAATGACAGGTTAAAAAAATGAGTACATTAAATAGAGAAGCATAAATTCAAAATAACTTTCTACACTTTTGCTGCTCCAGAAAAATAATAGGACAAGGCCAAACAGATCAGCAAATGGCCTTCGCAGCCAAGCGATTCATTGTTTAATAGAAGAAAAAGTATACTGTTTTATTCTTCGCTCCCTAGACAAAAATTCTGTTAACAAATAAACGGTTATGATCAAAAATTACTCTGATAATCTAAGAAGCATAGCGATATGAATTTACAGTATTTTTCTATTTCATTATAATAAAAAATTAAAAGTAGGTTAACAACTTACTAGCTTTCGTTGGGGAAATTCGGTGTCTTCGGTGATTCATATTGATTCAAATGACAATATAAAACATCAAAGCAGAAAAAACACATTTCAACGCATGCAACCATTCCATTTCTGTACATACTTGGCTCTGTAGTGTAAGGATGAACGATTGTTCCATTGCAACAAGGATTAAAATAATTTTGTTTCTCCTTCTTCCCCCCACAACAACCAGCAGCCATGACTACAAGCAAGCGACCAACTGAACAAAGAGCGCATTCAGTTGAGCTGCAAATTTGCTGACAAAACAGAGAGCTATTCGCCATGTTGATTTCAACATTCCTCTGTCGACTAACTATTTATTGATTTTAATTAAGAGTTTCAGACTCAAATCTGATGCCAAATATTGCAAAGGTTAAATACTGACTAAAAAATATTTTATAAATAAAACGTTTTGACAATTACGCAGGTTACTCAAAAATGTGCTTTTAAAGTGAAGAGCTTCTGGAAGTGAAATTATTCCATATCGTACCATAAAGCACAAATAAAACACAAATGCGCGTAAACATCTGAGAAAGAATAACAATTAAATGAGAGAACCATTCTTGCAGATTTCTGAATTTAAGCTCACTGGATTTCATAAAGCGGTCAACTAGGATTTATATTTCTTAGTTCCACAAGAAAAGATATGGTCATGTGTGTTAGGAATAAGAACCTTCGCATGTTCTGTTTATAATGGCATTAATTAATTTCCCGCACTTAGAAATTTACAGCTACTGCTAAAAATTAAAAAATACTCTTAGAGGCGAAATCTGTCTCCTTGATATCAACAAGAATAATCTTCTCTTATTCACGGAAAAATATGTGAACAATACTTGTCTTAAAATAATGTAGGACAGCACGGCACTTATTAAGCACTTGTTCGGATAGCACGCATTGTGTTAATGCAGAAATGAAGAAAACAATCACTTATAAAACGTCTGCATTAATTTCTCCAGAAAACACTCTAAGATTTACAAGTGGTGAGAGCTCAAAATAAGCTGTATAAACAAAACTACGACTGATTGAATTAGACACCGTAAGAATAGGACTTGTTTTTCAGGTGCTCCTCAGTGAAGTCGCTTTTCTACGACTGGAGTGTATTTTCATGATGAATGTTGCGGATTTACTTTTGATTGCTGGCTCTTATTTGGTGTTCAGTGTGTTCAGTTATGCAAGCAACGATGAGCTGGATTTAAATTCGGATAGTGAAGAAGTTTTGTGTACTGACTTAGAAATGGATTCTACGGATATGGATGACATTCTAAAGAAGTGGTTGGCCAAAAAAAAAAAAGAGTTGGATGACGTTGAGGCTAGACTGCAGATTAGAGGCCAGTCGCAAATAAAGCGAAATCCCGCCAAATCTGGTAACCCCTTGGTGTCCTGAAAATTGTTAGAGTTTAAGCGGACTTTTTGAATTTTCGTCATTTCACTGTGCTTTTAGTAGATTGTGTGAGCATACGTAGTGCCTGCGAATCTTTTTTCACAGCTAATCCCGAAGTGTAATGCATATCTCATAGGGTATAGTCGGAGGACAAATTAAGGAAAGGAAGGCCAACTTCAACAATTAGGAAGGCAAGTGGGAAAATTGTAAGGCACTTAATAATTCTATTATTAATTGTAATGTAGTTAATGCTACTGTAACTAATTCTAATGGTAGGGAAAATTATGTAGCAGGCAAAATGTTTGTTGATAATGTTAACAACGTACCAAGTTCATCAGCATTAGTATAAATAATAACAAACCTATTATTATTTATACTAATGCTAATGAACTTGCTATATCTAAAGATAAACTTTTTTCTAATATTGTCAAATATAGTGTTCTACAGGTAAACTTAACTCCTGAACTAAAACCAAGGTCAGTTCGAAACAAACGTGTGCACTAAAAAACCATGTGCTTGGACAGATTTACTTTCCCTATTAACATCGCTCGGCCACGCAAAATCCTTAAGAATAACGTAGATGATAAAACCTCCAACAAAACAACTAACATTATTTTCACTCGATAATAGTGAAAATAATGTTAATATGAATGCTGTTTGCCCTGAAAATATTAGCAGTGAAAATGCTCTTCTAGGTAATGATTTACCCAAATAAGGATTATACGATTATTACAATATCTATGGATTACACCGAATCAACGACTTTTCAAAACACTGAATGAAGAACTAAATGGGCTTTTATTACTAAAATTTCTGGAGAATTCTTAAAATTATTACCACTTACGGTTGACCATTACCGGGAGATCCCCACATATCCGGACGCTAATAGTCGCCAACATTATGTATTACATACAGAAAACGTAGGTTGTTTTACGAGGCTTGCCTCCCATTGCACCACGAACGAAATTTAAGAACAGTTGATTGTCGATGGATTCAACATCATTAAAGCTAATCAAATATACAGATTTAAAACTAGGACACCAGCGCCTCTATTTCAGGATAGCGTAGTCAATGTGTCGGAAACTGAGAAAATTTATGATATCAGTAATTTTCTATGTTTTGAAGTTAAAGTTTAACCATATAAGTGGAAAGCAGTTGTAGCTCAATGCCACAACAGCCAGCATTTCTTCCACTTTTCGGAAGAGTGTAAACTGGCTCCAAGGTGTGTTAAATGCGCTCTGCCTTATAAGATTTCTAAACGCAAACAAAATATATTCATAAACTCACCTGCTGTAACTGTAGTCGAATACATGCTGCCAACTTTAATGCGCAGATATTTGGATCACGAACGATAGAGACAGCAGCTTGGCAGCTCCCACATTTTTATGTGCGTTTTCCGGAAAAAAACCTTAATTAATCAAAGAAATTAAAAAAAATTTTCTCCGAAGTGTCTCGCCCTCAAATGTGACAGTTTTTCTGTGCAAAAGGGGTCTCATCTTCCTCGCTGTTCATTCTTCTGCAATCCGAAGGAAAACAGGAGCTTTCAGATAAGTAGCCTTATTTTCTCTAAACTAAATCAAATTTATATTATTAGATTTCCTTCAAATTCATTTATTTATTATGGTTGTAGGCCTCTGACATTAAATAATTGTTAGAAATTGCTTTATATTATATGCTTGTTTTTACTGTAACCTGTAGTGACGCTATCCTTATCAGTAGACGCCGTCTGTCAGCGCTCCCCATCTGGGCCCCTTTGAGGAATTTCTCCAATCCCCTTTGAGGAATTTGTCGAGACGGGGAAAGGGGATCTTGGGCATCGATGAATGTAAAAGGTTGAAGTTTTACTGTTTTCGATCGCAATTTTTTTCTTTCAGTTCGCAAATAAAAAAAAATAAGATTAATTTATATTTCCTTGAATACATCTCTTAGAGTTATGAGCATATACTAATAAAGTGAGCCTCAACTTGTTAGACTAGTACAAATATATAGTAAACTATGATCGTTAAATTGTTAAATAAATATAATGTTTAAAAAAATAATTAATCCAAAAAAAATCTGACATTTATTTATTTATTTAATTTTGCTGATATGCTCTCGCACTGTGTATGGCTTTATGATTTTGTCTGATGTTGTTTGAAAAAAAAAAGTTTGAATATATTTTGTTACCGCAATACTATATGTTACCTTACCTAATATATACTTTTGTTTGGACACAATCATATTTAGGACAATTTCTTATTTCTTTTCCTTTTTTTTCTATAGGCCCTTTTATTTATTTTTTTTTCCTCTCCATTACTTTTGGGCCATTTATTTTTGATTTTATTTTGTCCCATATTTTTTTTCTGGCTTTTAGAACTCGTATAAAATATACGAAGTTCCTTTTTACTCTCCTCTGAAATACGAAATTGCTTTTTTTCTATATACCTTTCTTTCGCACCCTAGGTTGATTTTTCGCCCATCCGTGCAGAAAGACTTAGCGGGTGCAAAACAAGACATCTGTCTTCTTTGTCTGTCTGTCTGTCTGTCTGCGCGCGCAGATATTTCAGATGTGTCTCTGCGCAAGTAGTCTAGCATTTTCACAGAACATGGGGCAACTTTGCGTCGTCGGACGGGTAGACACAGCCTGAGATTGAGAGCAATTGCAGATGGTAAACAGGATCAGAAAGCAGGTGAACTCGTTACGCAAGGAAGGTGAAATAGGTTGTGTTTATGTCAGAAGTTTGACTCTTAGTATCAGCTGACCGCTACGAAAATGTGTCCTGTGGTGCTTCTCGCGCTCTTGTTTAGCTTTTTGATGCTACTTTTGGAAATAACTGCTGCAATTAATGTAACCTTTTATCCAGCTAATTTAAAGAAAATCACTGAAGGAGAAGAAACGCCTGTTTACTTCTCTGTATTAAAAAAGGCCATCACAGATCCAGACGAAGGACTATACCGAGCGATTTCCAAAGACCCTAGTATTGCTGCAGTTAGCAATGGAACATTCTTTCAGCATAAGACTAATAATGGATCATTTATGGTCCGTGCTATGTTTCTTGGAAAAACTTCCATTGAACTGGTCAAAGAAGTGAATGGAACTGTAAAAGAACGTTCCAATCCATTAGAAGTCAGCGTTGTGCGCCGAGTAAGGGCCGTATCCAGAGCTTTTACCGGTTCAGTTGCAACATTAGTTTCATTGAATTATATTAACATGGGTTGCGCCCTTGATTTAGGAGTGGTGATGTCTGTTCTTCGAAAACCCATTGCTCCTGGTATTGGATTTCTGTCCCAATATGCCATAATGCCTCTGGTAAGTAATATTGCTTTGTGGTAAAAAATTAATGATTCTTGAATTATTGCTCATGAACTATTATGTCAAGGGAGTCCTTTGCTTTGGATTAAAGTTCTATCCTAAAATCAAATTTTATAACTTAAAAATAGTTTTGCAAATGGCAAAAACAAATTTGAACTAACAAATATGGGATGAATATGAAAAACGAGTCATCTGAGCATCATGTTTGTAGCGCGAGTGCCTGTTCATGAAACTTCTTGTATTTAAGGCAAATATCTTATGTGCTGTTTTGCTTCCTCCTCTCATCTATAAAAAATTTTTAAGAAAATCCTCAATATGCCTAGTTTTTGATCTCTTGCTAAGTTTTCTTGAACTGTGTGAAACATAAAATGCTATGTATGACCATAGTTATATTTTTTATTAAAATCATATTGTACAGTATTTAAAAATGTAAAATTTCAGTATTTAAAAAAGTCAGCTTTAAATCTCTTCTTTAAACAGTTTCACTGATCAGAGTTGGAATTTAACCGAGCTTTTCTAGAAGCTTTTATTCTTATTCTTTTTTAATTTTGTTTCAATGTATAAAAATAAAATTCTAATTTATATACTAATTCTGAATTGTTATAGAAATGCATTAATTTTTTATACTTAAAAATAAGTAATGGCCTTCATGCTTAATGGACAAACTTAATTGCCTGTTCTTATTGTTTATAAAGTCAATGATTTCTTGGTACTCTTCAGTTATCAAAATGTATGCATGTATGTATATGTGCATGTATACACATGAAAATCGATTATACATACGTGTATTTCAGAATTTGGTCCTGATAACAGAAAATTATTTATTTTTCTTTCATTAATTTCATAATCCATACTGTTGTATAGTCATTTTCAAAGTTCATGTTATAGTTGGCTTCATCCTATATCCAATACTTGTGGTATCAATGCTACTTTCATTAATTTTTATATTACATGGAAATTAATGTGTTAAATTTTAGTAGTTTTAATGTGTTTAGGTTTCATGCGTTAAATTTTAGTAATCCATTGAAATTTGGGGTGAAAATGCGCTTTAGCCCACTGCTTGGCGATGTTTTGAAAATCGCCAATTCGGCGCGTTTCTGCGAAACGTCTTTTCAATTGCAACCTTCCCGACACGCTCCGCGAAAACCTATTGTAAACAAAACATAGAATTCTAAAGCATAAATGAGTATGGAAACTGTTGTAACAAAAAGATAATAAAATAATATGCAAAACGAACATTATGATCATTAAAATATTTGTCAGTTAGGTTTAAATTCATTATTTAAATTTTATGTTGTAATACTTACACATTTTATGCCGTTACATAACCTTCCCGACACGCTCCGCGAAAACGTAACCAAATTGGCTTCGAAGAAAGAAGGAATTTTTTTTAAAAGGGCATTAAAATTACAAACGATACCACGTACACACCGTTCCGTTTTAACTTAAAAAAAAATCTGCGAATTGCATAATGTAGGCAACGTACACAAATGAACAAAATAAGCTAAAATAACGAAAATAAATTACAAGAAAATGCCATGTGCACAGCGTTCCTTTTAAACTTAAAAAAAACTTCAGCGAATTGCACAGTGTAGGCAACGTACACATGTTATACGTAGTTACCCATGTTGGCGCGTTTATTGCTCATTCAAAAACAATCGCCGCCAAGCAGTGGGCTAAAGCGCATTCCATCCTTATATTGACTGGTAGCTACATTTATTGGTACTTTTCCATTATACAGAAGCCCTGAAAGAACATAAGATATTTTTTATTATTACAATATTAATAAATTCTAAATACATTCGCTGCCTCCTCCTCATCTTTAGGTAACTTCCAGATTGTAAAATTCATCCTCCCCTCTATAAAAAAACATGTTTTTAGTTGAATAATGTGTATGAATGAACAACGTTATCTATCAGATAATGGTTTGTGCAGATTTAAAGAAAGTTGTAAACCATAACACATGAATATTGGGCTCAATTCACTCATAAAACCGAGATGTCTCAGCTGATCAAACTGTTGCTGTCTTCAGCATGTTATCACACGTTTTAGCAATGTTTTTTCATAGTGGCTAAATAACAGAAAAGTACCCCATGATTTTATATTTTTTCTAAACTGTAGTTATTCATAAATATTTTTAGAGTTTTTAAATTTTATTTATTTTATGGTAGGCTGTTGTAAGCTAGTGAAATTGAAAATAATTCTTAAATATTTCAATAATGTACTTCACACTGACATTTTTATAACAGTGCAGTAATAATTCTATGTGAATTTTATATTAAATGATATTTGGGGGAAAGTGCAGAATCAGCCACTGCTTGGCACGTTTTTAAGATGGGTATCCATGTACACATCGACCTATTTTCATTTAAAGAAACACCCTAGAATTGCACAAACCCGGCATTGCACACTCCCTTTGTTCTTTTACACATCGATCTATTTTCACTTAAAAAGTCAAAAGAAATTGACAAAAATCCAATTCTCTTTACTTTTGTGAAAAGCACCAAACAAAACGCACCAAAGAAGTGGGCGATTCTGCACTTTACCGGATATTTGTTTAAAGGAAAGATCAGAAATTAACTGTCTGATTATACCAAGTATTGGTAATGAGTTTCAAATTTTCTCAAGTAGTAATATAGGTTGTGCCTTCCAAAAATTAGTACCTTCGAGACTATCTATGTCATTTGTTGCTATGCCTGGATTTGACCTTTGGAAGTGGTGGCTTAAGAGTGTATATCAAAAATGTCTATTATGAATGTTTATATTCTTGGAAATACTAGATGTATTCAAAGGTAATTCTCATGGTCTGTTTCACTATATTTTAAAATATTGACACACATCTTAATTTTATGTTGTTTTCCTTGGTCAAAACAATTGACTCAAAAACTCAGAAAATGAGCCCTCAGTTACTGAAAATTGTGTACGCATCATTTCATAGTAATATTACTTCAAAAACGAAGAGTACTAAGTAAATCTTAAAAAAATAATATATGCAGTAAATCCTGTATAGCATGGCCATCAATAATTCCTAACCATTTTGGTCCATTTTGGAGATTAGTAATAATACTGATTTTTATTTGTGTTCTCAGAAGTATTGGTCCCTGTGATCGGTTTAAACAATTTACCATAATGGACTGCAAGTTTTTGGATATTCTGCCTGCAGTGATGATAGGTAGTCACAGTAATTTTCATTTTCCCATTAGTGGTTTAATTTCTTCCTGCCATTTATTCAAATCTGTGTGGAAATTTGGGTCTCAAATGCCTGCACCAAATTATCAATGCTTACAGATGACTGACCAGAGAACAATTTGTCATGGGCTCTTTCTTAATCTACTTTGAACAGTCTTGCCCATTTTCGTACTTTATTCTTACTCATTGCATTGTGCCTTACACTTCATATATCTGGTGATGAATATTTGCAGTTTTCATGACTTTTTCTGTTAAAAATGGGACTACTGACTCTATTTCATACGACACTCAATTTTGTTGCACATTTTAATCTCGTACTACAAAGTGTATAGAGTGAAGCCATAAATACAAATGGTGTCACATTGTGTGCAAAGAATGCTGAGAGCCTGTGCATGCATCCATTCTCGTGCATTGGCAAAATTTCAAACCATATTTACAAATGGATCTTAATTAAAAAATTACCCTTGTATTGAGTGAATGCATTAAAATTGTTTTCTCATGCAGTGTAATATAATGTTTTAATTTTTACCTGTTAAAATAATGCAAAGACTGCATTTTGTGTTAGAATTTTCATTAAATGCCTATAAGAAGACTTAAGAAAATAAATCTCTTTAGTTTTAAATTCTTGTATACAGTATAAAGTCAGGACTTCAGCTATTCCGAATTTAGGATTTTTTTGAATATTGGATAATCAGTTTTAATTCTAGTAAGGTGATGTGTAGAAATTATAAAATTAAAAATATAAATAGTGGGTTATGAAATAATGATTAATGATCTTAAGGGAATTAAAATCTATAGAAAAATGTTCAGTATTTATTTGTTTGCTTTATTAAATAATTTGTTTAAGGTAAGTTGTTTAATTTGCTTTATATTTTATGCTAATACTTCGTCTTTAAACTGCAGATAGATGTAATTTGTTATTCAAAATTCTATCGTTCCAAATCCTGTAATTGATGCCTCAGAAATTCTCACTAAATTGTCAGTCAAAATTTTTTCGTTTCCAACAAACTCTTTGTCACTTTCATCACTATCAGTAGTAATATTTCCTTAATTTAGAACCATACTACAGATTTTGCCGTCCAGTAGTTGATTAATAATTGGGACATCATCACTGCAATGAAACACTTCTGTTTTATCATCTTCATTTATTACCACATCTCCATATTTCTGTAAAAATTCATTAACTGAAAAAAAATTAACTTTTTGTTTATGCTATCTGAATACACCCAAATTCATGACTATCATCTTAAAGCTTAGCTAACATCCATTTTACACTGTTAGCATTGTATCATGAAATTGGCAAGTAAAGATATGTTCCACTGAATTTTGTCTTGCTTCTGTTGCATGATGACAAAGTTAATCTTGAATTATATTACTTATTAATTATGCTTATGCCTATTTCCCACACTTATTCTTATCTGAGTCCCCTAAAAAATAAATTCCCACATATACTTAAAGCTTATCCAAGACCAGTGCTAGATATTTGTTACCTAGTGCAATCTATGCAGCTCTGAGGGCCCAAAATTCTGCTAAGTGCCTCCCTAAATTCTATTAATTTTGCCTCCCTAATTTTGTTGCTTCAGTGCTTGACTAAATTTTAAAAATGTTGCCACTCTGTGTGGCAACACCAACTCTAGCACTAATCTTGGACTTATCTGAATAACAAATTGACTTTTTTCAGTTCAAACAGCACTAAATGTAACCTTTTGCCTATGAATATGACTTAAAAAATCTATTTTTTGCATATGGAAAGAATTTCTGTTAAAGTTCTCCTCTTCAAAAAACTTATCAGTTCTCAGTAAAGTTAGCTGCAGTCTGTAATCATTGCCAAGCATAATGTCAACATAAAAGATCATCACAATGAAAAAGTCCTGGTATATTGTGATATCCAGACATATTCAAATTCACGAGAATCATCATAAAGCTTAGCTAGCATTCGTTTTACGCTATTAGCAATATATCATGAGGCTGGTAACTAAAGATGTGTTGTTCCACTGTGCTGACTAAATCAAGTTTTTTTTTTTTTTTTAGTCCAAAGGGATTTGAATCCCGAAGGACTATTACTTTTGTTTTGGCATTTTGCATCGTTTCACTTTTCAATTTACTGCTTATTTTATTTTATTTATTTATTTATTTATTTATTTTGGACGTAGCTTTGTCTTCAAAAAAGTCTGCATTGCATGGAAAAATAAAAAGGAATTTTAATTACAATTCTAAATAAATAGCCAAATAAATGTGAAATTCGTAACAATATTCTCTAAAACTTTAACGAATTTTTCATTAACAAACTCAAAAGCCAGCAATACCAACGTTGTACAGAAAAAAATTTTTATCTCCAGTGCGTGAGAGTGTGTACCGAAATTTCTAAAGATATGCTCAATTTAAAATTAGTTTGCGATATTGCTGTTGAACTGAATTTTATGGTTTAAGTGCGAAGAACATGGTATTTAATAAATAAAGGTAACACACAAAATGTTAATTAAGCGCCCTTTTGGACGTAATTAAAATCTGAAACCTTTCAGATTTTTTTTTTAAATACTTATACCTATTTCTTGCACATGCCTAAGGCTTATCTGAGTCCTGAATAAATAAATTCCCACATATACTTGAGGCTTATGCAGGGCCAGCACTTGACATTTTTTATCTCATTGCAGTCTCATGGATCTAAAACTCTGCTGTCAAGCATCTCCCTAAATTCTAAAAATTTTGTTATCCCTAAATTTTGCATCTTAGTGCCATTCTTTAATTTTGTTCCTCGGTGCTTTTCTAAATTTTAAAAAGTTTCCACCCCTTAAAATCTTTTGCCTAATGTGACCTCAGCAGCTCTGGGCTTATTTGAATAAGTCAGTTGCCCTCAATTCAAAAGCAATGAATGTAATATTTTAGCCTCTAAGTTTATTTACAAAACCTATTTTTTGTATATTGAAAGCAGTCTCTGTTAAACTTGTCCTCGTCAACACTCTTAATACTTCAGTGAAGTTAGCTGAAGTCTGTAATCATCACCAAGCATAATGTCAACACAAAAGGTTACTGTGTATTCAGTTATTAATATTAAAAAAAAATTTTAAATGTCACTGTGTGAGTCATTTCTCAAGCTGAAGTGTGTTGATAGCCATGTAATGATGAAAGCAAAAAAAAATTAATAATGATTTACCAGGTTGACATCAGTGCCAAACTCTAATTAAGAATTGGGACTCTCATTTTTTTATTATGAAAAAAAATACCCAATTTGCAAGTGTTAAGCATTTAAAAAAAAATTGGTAGTGATCCAGAGGTCCAGATTTCGAATCATTCCAGAAGTTTTCGTTCAGATTTTGTACTTTGTATTGTACTAGTATTTTTTTTTAAAGTGTTTAGACATCACTTGGGGTATCATTTCTCAATTTCTCAGGTTGCAGTGTGTTAATAGTCATGTAGTGATGAAAGCAAAGGATAGTAAGTAATGATTTGCCAGTTTGGCATCAGTGCTGAAGTGAAATTAAAAAAGGGACTCTCTACATGTTTTATTATGAAAAATTATCAAACTCCAAATGTAAAGCATAAAAAAAAGGGGGGGCCGTTGCTGCTGTTTCAGAGGTCCAGGTTTTTGATCATTCCAGATACTGAATGTCTGGATTTCAGACTTTGTATTTGTTGCCATCATGAGTATTTAATGTTACTGATATCTTTATACTGTTGTATTAAATTGCCTTTATAAATGAATTTTTCTTATATAGGTTTCATATGGTCTTGCTCGATTGCTGTTTGATGATGTCATTTTGCAGCTGGGACTTTTTACATTTGGCTGTAGCCCAGGTGGTGGTGCTAGCAATATGTGGACTGTTTTGTTGAATGGCAATTTAAATCTTAGTTTAACCATGACTTTCATTAGTAATCTTGCTGCTTTAGGTAAGTTGAAAAAAATATATTACAAAATACTTACAGTTTCAGTAATTTGTTGGCCTTTCATTTAGTAGAAACATGAGTACGTTAACTTGTTAAGTTTATACTTAATTCTTTAAATGCGAGATGGAAAAGCAGGACTTAATTTCTAACATTAGATGTACAGGACCCTTAATGGAAGTCCATGAAGAAAAGTAAATAAAATGATAAATAATAAACAGTGAAATTAACTGAAATGTAAAAAATAAATATATAAGTTAAGCACAAATAATAAACTGAAATACCGAGCTCTTCTTGCTTGGGACTCTGATAGGAATTACAGTTTTACCCGAAGCCGGAATTGCCAGAGCTGACTTCCAGCTGACTTTGATGCTTGGGAAATGTGAATGTAATGCTTTATTGCTTGATTACCAACAAAGCATTATATTCATATTTTCCAGGAATACAACTGGAATTCATATTTTTGCATGTTTACTCATATTTGAACTGGTATATTGTTGCATCATTGTATTAATGTAGTATGTTTGTATTGAACGAAGCACAATTTTACCAGCTCAGATGGAATGAGGGTCTTTTGGTGTATGACGATTGATTATGAATTCCCTAGAAAGGGAAGGTTGAATAGGAAGAAAGAAGATTGTGACCCTTTGTCAAATGTTTCAGTTTCTAGTAGAGAGGAAGAAGCTAAAACTGTCTCAGGAAAGTAGCATATTTCATTTGATGAGAGCGTAGTGCAACAGGCATCATGTGACTGTGGATTCCTGGGAAAAGCAGTAATAAGTTATTTTATTGAAAGGATGTGAAAAATGTGTGGAGAAAAATAAATTTACTTTTTAAGTGTATTAGTAACAGTTAAACCTTCATAGAGGAACACTCTTGATTCTGAACATATTTCGTCTTGTGGGTCATTGATTGCATTAGAGAACATGTCCATGAGTGATATTCAGTACCACTACTTATTTACATTCTCATGAATACTTGCCAGTTTTAGAGGTGGTCATCTATCTCCATAAGGAAGACACTACTCAAATTTTCATATTAAAGTTCTCAAAATAAGAAAATTTAATTTAGATTTTGATGCACTTTTTGTACAAATTTAAAAAATGTCTTGAAAACATTTATTTTACAGCATGAGTAAATTTGACTAAAAATATGATAATTAATTTAGTATAAAAATGCTTGGAATTTGGGGTACTTTTCTAAATATGCTATACCATTTCAAAAACATAATTGGAAGTTTAAATGAAAGTTATTTATCTTGAATTGAGAGGATGGTCTTATATTTAAATAAACGCAATATTAATAATAAATTTTGTTGGAAAAATTTTATTTAGATCATGCATTTAATTTTTAAAGCCATGCATATGCACACACTGTTCAGAAGTATGTCTAATGGCTTTAAATCTTCAAATATTAATTTTAGATGCACATTTCCAGTAACAAAGTTTAATTGAAATAAAATTCAGAATTATATGAAATAGTAGTAGGTATGTGGATGGTAAGGGTATTGTTTTTATGTGACCACCTATGGAGTAAAAACTCCCTTTGTAAAATGTCATTTTGCTGTCATTAGTTAAAAAAAATAAAATACTACATACTTTTATATGCAAAAGTTGTTAATTTAAAAAAATTTTTTTTTTTCTTTTCACCAGCAGTAAATTTAATCGCAAATGCATTTTGTCCATGAAAAATCTATGAACTTTCAAAACAAGCAGCAATTTTTTTTCAAAAGATTTTCATTAAGTTGGTAAATGAGCATATAAAAGGACTTAAGTCATTAAATTTTGAATCGTCTTGAGACTATGTTTGTGAATTTTGTATATATAGGCATGGCACTTTTTTTTAATATTTTAATTATTGGAATTTTAACTGTATAGCTGTCATATGCATTTACTTTTCCTCCTTCCTAGAAAATTCTTTTCATTCCCAGTGTTGGCCATTATGTAAACTTCTCACCTTAAAATATGGAAACTACAACTATTTTATTGTCACTACAATAAAATAGTTGTAGAAATATGTATTCCCATAATTATATATACCTCATTCTGTATTTTTTAAAATAATTTGTACTCAGTTCTTCAGTCAGCATATTTAATTACATGTACTATTTAAATCTCCAATTCTATTTAGCAGCTGTTGTATACTAAGTACATATCACATTAATTTTTTTTTTTTTTTTAGGTATGATGCCCCTTTGGCTTTTTACCCTTGGTCGAAGTCTTTTCTCTGGAATTGCCACAGAAGTGCCTTTCATGAATATTCTACTTACTCTCATTTCAATGTTAGTTCCCTTGGGTGTTGGATTGGCATTTCAGAAATGGTTGCCAAGAGTAGCCAAGTTCTGTCGTCGCATCTTAGCTCCTGTATCAATAGCAATGATTCTTTTCATCATCATATTTGGCACATATGCCAACCTCTATATGTTTAAACTTTTTACATGGACAATACTGATTGCAGCTGCTGCAAATGTGTGGTTAGGATTTCTTTTTGGAACTCTCATCTCCAAAACATGTGACCTCCGTCTTGAAGATATTGTGGCAGTTGCTGTGGAAACTGGTGTCCAGAATACTGGGATTGCAATTGTTTTATTGGGATTTTCCCTTGAGCAACCTGAAGCTGATCTGGCAGCTGTGATACCTGTTGCAGCTTCCATCATGACACCTCTTCCACTTCTCTGCGCCTATTTAGTTTTGAAAATTCGGAGTCGATATTTCCCGCAGGTCCAAGAATCTCGGCTTTATGTCATGGATGATGAAGAGGAAAAGAAAGTTCTACCTACTCCTGACAGTTCAGATTCTGTATCAAAGGTTTTGTGATAAAAAATATATGAGAAATATTACTGCTTATAGAATATAGGGGAATTATTTTTTGCCTTATATATTTTTAATTTAAAATCTGGGCTTTAAAGATTAGTATCATGTTAAGATGTATTAAAGAAGCCTTATATTAGGTCATAAAGTATAGGAATAATTATGTATCCCTGAAATTCTATAATCTGTAGACTATGTTAGAAGTAATATTAGAGTATAGTGTTTTAATATTGAGTTTATTTACCGTTGTGTATTGTACTTAAGCAGATATGTTTTGTCTGAATCTCAGTTATTTTTAAAATATTTTTTAAGTTTTAAAAATATAAATATCTCTGTGGAGGGAAGAAAGGATAAGAATTATTTTGATATTTTATTTTATTAAAAATAAATGTGATTTATATAGAAGAATTTTTATACTTAGCTCATTCGGTCTTGAATATGTGATCTACAATTTTTCATGGAAAATTAAACAAAAGAAATTTAATTTTTAAATTATGCAATGAAGGTACTGTGTTAAGGTTTAAATATTTACTCAGTAAAAATGAATTAGAAATTTTATATGAAGTTTCATGCTGCTCATTGGAAGAAGTAACAAAAAATATGCATTTATGTCTTGTTTAAAATAAAATGTTTCCCTTCAGTTATTACAAGCTAAATGATGCATATTAAAAATTGTTATGCAGAGTGGAAAATATGAAATGTTATAAGAGTGGTTAATGAAAGTTAAGTCATTGTTTATTGTTAAAAATATTTTAAATGGTATAAAGACAAGCTATTTTGAGATTTAAAAGTGTCATCTTAGTATGTTTTTATAAAAATGTTTATTTGTTTACTCTTGAGTTAAGAGTATTAAAAAAAAAAGATCTGTTTGAAAAATATTTTTTGAGCTTTCTGGATGTGTCAAGTATTTTGTATTTCCTGCATTTTTAATGAATGTATAAGTATACATATTTAGGTAGTCCCACCATTTCATTTGTGAAAAGTCACTATCATTATTGTTGTAATGCATTTGGTCACAGGTCATTAAGCACAAATATAAATTAACAATGGTTTGCAAATGTCTCACCATGTAAATTATCCCATTAGTTTTAAGAAGTTTAACTTAAAAGCAGTTTTCTTGCATAAAATATTTGTAATAAATCTATTATCAGTACTTTTGCTCTACAGAAAGCCCTTTTTACAGCAATAGCCTTGTATGCTTAGCTATAAATTTAAAAAAAAAAGTTTTTTTGTAAGAAATTTTCCATATGATGTCGTCTACCCCAGTGCTCTCAAACTGGCAGGCTGTATGTGGCCTGTGAAGGCACTTCATTGATGTGTTTGTTGTTAATATCATGTTTATAGATTTAGGTATCAAATAAATTCATTGCACAGTGGGTTACAATATAGTATTTATTAGGAGAATAGAAAGGTATCACAGGCATTACGTTACAATTAAGTTCAAAGCAACATTTGCACACAAGCAAAAGTGCAAATATAATGTGTAGAAAAGCATTCTGAAGGAATATATTTAAAAAAAAAAAAAAAAGGGAGAGGAACAATTATTGCTTGCATCTCAGTAAATCAACTTTTAAATTGTAAATATAAACAATATTAAGAGGCACAGAGGTAAAGAATGAAGAATAGATATAGAATGAGATTGCCATTACTTATTCCCAAGTTTTGTCCCAAATGAAAAATTTTCTCTGAAATTTTGGGAAGTTTTTATAATTTGTTTATTTTAAGATTATGTTGAAAGTAAGTTATTTAGTGGTTAGTTAAACATATTAAAATTATTTGAAAGGAATGTCAATGTAAAAATTTAATATTTAGCTGCTAATATGTTTGAATTAGTGAAGCCAGCAAAAATTTTTTACAGATAAAAGAATTTGAAATTTTTTCCTCTGCGTTATTATTATAGTTATTTAAACATGTTTTTATATATATTTAGTAAATAAAATTTCAAATTTATTTGAAATTTAGTTTTCTTTTATTAAAAACACATTACAGCCATTGGCTGCTTTAAGGTCATGCATTCAATCTGCATGTGGTTTGAGTTTGAGACCACTTTTCTACCCTATGGGCATTTATTTGTAATATATATCATGAATAAAAATTGTCTTTAAAAGTTATTCTTATTTTATGGTTCGATATTTCAGCTATTATTAATTTATGCCTGGCTGTTGAATTAGAGAAGGAAGAATCATAAAAGTCCAAAGTATTATTTTATCCCTTAAATTATGTTATATACTTTGTTGTGCTACAGTAGCAGTAGCACAGAAACGTAGATGATTTTTGGATATGTCTCTGGTTAATCCAATGAAATATTATACAATATTTTATTGCATTTTAGATGAGCTCTAAACCCTAATCTGAACCACAGTGTTGTTTAAAGATGTTTTCCCATCACAGCAGAAGTTATGTCTGGTGCTATCTAATTCAATATTACCACCAGAAAAAGAGCTTACTTAAATTAATTTTTTTGACAATTTTTGCTGCATTAAACCCATATAGCAGACCTCTTAATCCTAAAGTAAATTCTTATCTTTGAACCCATTTCAAAGATCAGCTCAGCTATACTTATGTTTGAAAGTCGCATAATTTTAAAATATGAAAAAAAATTGTGTGAGATAATGTGTTATTAGAATTTTTATGTTCATCATATCCTCCTTTAGAATAAAACTGCATATCTGAATTGTAATGCACATAACAGCCTTGTATCAGTATTGTGTCATGGTTTTTACCAAAAGGGACTCATTTGAAGAAAAAAAAATTTTTTTAATACCAGAGTAGTACAATAATACATTACGTGTTCTAGTAAAGTTAGAAAACCAGGCAGAGGAGAAAAATCAAGGATGATCATGCCATAAATTAATAAGTAAATGGATAATTCCTTAAATGTGATGGATGTCATAAAAGAATGCATAAATTATATGACTTAGTAAAAGAACACAGCGAGTAAACTTTTCAGTTTTTCAATCTGAAAATCTTCAAATCAAAAATCAATCTTCTTTTAATCATTTTGAACTTAATTCAGTATTCCATTTTGAATTGACAGGTATAATGTTTCATTTTTTAGAGGGTGTTCACACATTTTCGTAACGATTTTTTTTAAGATTTATATATAAACAAATCTTAGAGTTTTATTTTCTAATAGGTTCAGTCTGATAGCCCTTTTGTTGAGTTATCATATTACATCTTGATTTCTGAGATAAGAGTCCTTTTCTTAAAACATCAAGGTTGATTTTATTCCACTCCTTCACAATCTTCCAGAATCCATCCAATGTTTTGGGATGCCGCTTATAAAGAGCTTGTTTTAAAATTCCAAATGCACAATAATCCATAGGAAATACATCAGGGGACTTGAGTGGGGATGTGTTTCAAGGGAATAGCTTTAATTCCGGTTTCATTTCTCATTTTTTCAAAAAATAGAGCAGTAGATTTACAGGTATGGCTTCGAGCCTTATCCTGGTTTAAATTAACACAGTGAAGATTGTCCGGATAAAGAGATGGAATTTCTTCTTTAAACATAAGTGTTAACACATATTTCTGATAATAATCCAAATTAATTTTGACATTTTCTTCTACTTTCCTCATTTTATGTTTTCCGTAAGAATAGAATCCAGTAATAGCCTTAAAACCTTTAGAAAACCTTTAACATAGTTACCAACATTTTAAGTCTTTTTCTCCTCTTTTTCGGTAGTAAATCGATTCTTTTCTATTCCAATCAGGTAAGTATAACCCAGCCTTATCAATTGTAACTATATATTTCTAATTTTCACCAGCCAAACAATTTTCATACAGCAATCTGCGCGTAGTGTTACGCTGAGAAACATGTTTCAGCATTAAACGATGAACATCATCCTTTTTTTGTTTTGATTAGCTTTAAATCAAGTTTTATAATTTTGTTCACACTTCTCACAGAGATATTTATAGATTCTGCGATAGCTCTTTGGAGGAGAGCCTGGATTTTCCTTTAAAGCAAGAGATGTTACTTTAGATTTAATAAGAGCTGTACTTACCTTTATTGGGTAGCCGTTTTTCGCAGTCGGATGTAAACTTTGATATTTCTTTCCTTTCATATTAGTTATGTCACTTATTTTATGTGTAGAAATATTAAAACCATGCTTTTCACATCTTGTTTTAATAATTGAATAAGAGTATTTCTCGTCGATCAGCACAAAAATATAGCGTTCTATCCATTGTTTATTTTTCAGCGACATTTTAAAGAAAAGAATATTTTTAATACTGCATACGATGATTAAACCTTATTCCAATTTTATGCCAGTCACATTTATATTTTAAAATTAATATTTAAATTCACGGAGAAAATCAAAATCATTACAAAAATGTGTGAACATCCTCTGTATTTCTTACTGCTTCTGAAAGCACAAGATCTTGAAGAATCTAGTAGACATGCAGTTGAAACCACAGTGTTGTCATACTGATTCTCGATTGATGCCTTAATCTAAAACGGCTCTATAGCTTCTGTGCATGCTTTGTGTGGTCTGTCTTAATGATCTGTTGAAGAACTTGTTTGTTCAAGTTCTTTTCTGTAGTTAATATAAAGTCAGAATTATGATGTAAGTTACTTTTCCTCTTTCTTACTACCCTTTCACTGGAATGCTTTCATGATCATAAATTCAATGAATGGCGCTAACATTTAAAGAAATAATACTTATGAGAAGCTCAAAAATTTCTTGCAACTTAACACCTCTAGTTAACAATTTATTTTTAACAGCTATGGAAACAGCTAGTCTGCCTTTGCGTAGAACCAAACATACCCGAATTGGTCCAATTTGCTTGCAAGTACAGATTTGCATAAATTGCACATGTTGTCAAAAGAGATAAAATGGCATTCTTTTTAATATTTTTAGTATTTTATAAACATTTACAGGAAATTATTATTACTAAAAATATTAGGGGACCAGCCTAGCCCCTCTGGTATGTTGGCTGCATGCTACTGCCGTATATAATATATATAAATAAATTTTTATAAAGCATTTGGGTGTTATAAAGTTGAATTTTCTTTCTAAACATGATTATGATATAACAAAAAATTATGTTAATATGAATGGGACATAGGTGACACTGGTAAACGCATAGGATGCAAGTTTTTTAAAAGCATCTTTTAAATTGTTCTTACAAGCAACATCTAAATTAAGGTATACCTTGCTCTGTTTTTAATATGCTCAATTTATACTGGATGCTACATAAGAAAATGCTGGACCTGGTCGTCCTGCTAAAAAAACGTGATTCCTGCCACATCAGTAGAATATGCTTTGTTCTTAAAATGTGGCTCATATTTTATACCTTCTTAGATTCTCGAGTAAAGTTAAATTTCAAATATTACTACTATTTGAGTGAAGCTAATTTCATTCTGTAAGTAAATTTACAGTAAAAGGTAAATTTAAAATAAGGAAGTATAATATTTTAGTAAAGGCTGAAATTTTGTTAAACCTTTTTAACAGCAGAATTCTGAGCACCTGTTAAATAAAATCAAGGACCACTAAGGTTACTGTGCATCTGTTTATTTAACTTGAATGTTTAATTTCCATTACTGTCATTTAAAAAAGGTGTATGAAAATTAAATGATCTCTCATTCATAAAATGAATTTTTGCAATGCAAAATAACTGAAAATTATATTTCTGTTTATTTATATTTCATATTACTGTAATTTAAAATTCTTAAAACTGAAGCATGAGAAAACTAATTTTAAGTCTTTAGGGTTGAAACCAAAATAAGGCTGTGAAATTTTTAAATGTGACAAAAGAGTAAAATCTATTGAAATGAATACAAAATGAATTTTCGGATATTAATTTTATATATTTATTTATTTTTCTCTTTGCTGAAGATTTGAGAATTTGCATGTAAAGAAAGATAACGTTAAAGGAATAACGTGTAGTAAATTATAAAATTGTAAATATATGCGATTTTAAAAAAAACTAAATTATTCATATCTATTTTTAAATGCTAAATTATGAGAAAAAATTTTCTCTATAGTATTTTTTTATACTTGAATACTAAGTTGTATTTTTATTGTTTTAACATTATTTGACTGTTCAATACTCCTACATTAAATTAATTTCTGCATCATTTTATCTGCTGTTCTTATTTATGCACAATATGTAAATGTTCATAAAATGCACAAGTTTATTTAAAGTATACATTTCTGCCAGTACACAGTTAATGATCGATTTTATGATTTAACACTATTGCATCGATGTCTCAGCATTTGTGTAATAATTTTATGCATTTATCGTATTTTGTTCGTTAAGACAAGCAAAGAGCTAAAAAATTCCGTGTTTTAAATCTTAGTAATGTGCCATTTCCTTTTCATTTTTTCAGTCTTGTTTTTTGCACAAATTAATGTCATCAAATTTCGGTTGAAAAGCATTTCTTGTATATTCATATTTAATTTTTATTTCCCCACCGGGATATTTAATATTGTAAGTTTTTTTTGTTTGTTTGTTTTCTTTAATAAAATGTGAACTTCTTTATACATAATATGCTTTCTTATATTTCTTTTGCAAATACACAGTTTTATTATACTTTACGTATCACATATGATTTCTAATTTATAAAATCATTATTATCATATACAGGTTGCAGAGTTCTTAAACCCTGAAATAGCTTTTGAATGTAAAAAACTAGATTTCTGGAAGATGTGTTAATTTGCAGTAAAGTTACTATGCTCTGTCACACTAAACCTACTGCAGGGCCCCCCAGAGGCGAATTGTGGAAGTTGACAATCTTGTCGCGAAACATGTGACAAACTACGGGGTCGTGGGGGAGTACTAGTAGTAAGCATGTGAAACTTTCACCGACTCGGTAGGAAATTGCACCCTGAAATAATTTAAATTGAAGCTCTGAAATGTAGGCTCCTTTTGAATCCGAATCACAAGCATACATACATCACTAATTGTAAGTGTGACATAATGCAATGAAACTAACGTATCAACATGATATAGTTTATTATAAGAGAGTATTCGACAAGAAGTTTTTCATTGATACAGGGGCGCCGTCTTGGTATAACCATACAGAACGTAGATGGACTACTGGCAAGTTATCTAGGAAATCGAATATTGGGTTTGCAGTAACTGCAAGTATCTTCGCCCACTTAAGGTTCCATCTTTGAACCCAGGGTCTAACACCCAATGTTCCAAATCCTGCGCCAGACGTTGAAGCATCATTGCACCTCTTGCAGCCTTGATAGGTTTTCAGATGATCAGTAGTGGGAGTTGTATTGGTTTAACACCCCACCGGCAACTGAATTCCTGTTTCGTCTGTCCACATAATGGCAGTTAAAAAAATTCGATTTCACATCCAGTAGGCTCGTCATGAAATCGCATCACTCGTAACATCTGTAATAATCAGCTGCACTGTACAAATGAGCTCGCAATTCATTGCAAAATTTTCCGTGTACGACAGAATGTAAAAACACACTTGAAGTCTGTCATACTAGAGTGCCGTCCATTAGCTGTGCGCCTCTTGCAAGACGGATGTGTCTTATAATGCTACCTGTTTCTCCAAGCCGACGAACGACATTGGTGATAATAACTCTAGCAGGATGAGAATGATTAGAGTAGTAATATGCATATACTGTCGTGTTGCCATTGTTACCCGACGACCTCATTTTCTGTACAAAATGGCCATCTCGCTGTACTTGTGGTTGGAATAACTGCTCATGTTTAGATTTGGAGGTCTAGTCCATGGGCTATCTGGTTGGTTAGGTTATTTGAATATAGCAAGCACTCAAGTGCTATCTGCCTAAGGGAAGGGATGCCTTCGAGAAGAAGTATCCGACAAATCTTTTCTGATTTTTTGTTTCCCCCTGAAGTATGACGAAACATTTCCATTTGCTTCCTATCATACATTCATCATTTTGTTGTTGTACCAACATACATTTACAGTATAATGCCTGCTTTGGTTTACCTGCGTCATTGATTTGATGGTGTACCCGACAGCAAAAAAAAAAATTTTTTTGGTGCCCTCTTCTTTGAGTTGATAATGACTTTGGGTCCCCTTTTCTTAATACCTTAATCACGTGCTTATTTTGTTTAATGTTAATTCAGCTTTGATTTTATGGCTTGTAATCAAATTACTGATGTATAAGCCATTATACACTCACATCCAAAAGTTAAGCACGAAGATGTAAAATGCAAACAGATCAACAAATACTGCTTTGATTGACACAAAATTCGGCAGGAAAGTACCATATATATTTATGCATAAAACAAAATCAATAATTATGTACAGAAATTAAAACAATATTAAATTTTTGTAAGTTATCAGATAATGACATACTGGAGACTTAAACAGAATTATGTATAAAGTGAAAATAAACAGCATAAAATGAAAAAAAGGACATTAATAGGGAATGTGATTGCTCCTCATCTGTATACAAAGTTTACACCTTGTGACAATGCTTTCAATTAGGTGGTCAACCACCGCAGAATTAAGCAATCGCCATTCTTCTTGTAGAGCACTTTCCACCTCAATAAAGTGGCTGGAGGTGGGAAACGTGAAGATACAGCACGGCTGAGAGCATCCCAAAGATTTTCAATGGGATTAAGGCCGGGCTAATATACTGGCCACGCCATACTCGCAATCCCTTCACTCTCCAGGTAGTCATCGACGATGTCAGCTCTATGGGGACGTGCGTTATCGTTCATTAAAACAAAAGTAGGGCCAACTGCTGCAGCGTACAATCTCACAATGGGTTCTAGGACTTCATCTCGATACCGAACAGCCGTCAAAGAACCCCGTTTAAAGATGTGCAGGTCGGTGCGGTATCCTAATGAAATCCCTGTCCACACCATAATGCTTCCGCCTCGGAATGCGGGATGTTCGGTGATGTTTTGGGACTGATTGCGTGTTCGTTGTTCACGTCATATCCTTATACGCTTCACATCTGGCTCCAGAACAAATCTTGACTTATCAGTAAACATGACATTACCCCAATCAGACACATTCCAATTGACATGTTCCCGGCACCACTGTAATCGTACCCCTCTTGATTGGACGGATAGAGGAACACAAACTCGAGGTACGCGGGCGTACAGTCCACTCATATGTAATCCTCGGCGTACAGTAGCTGCAGATATCGCCTTACCCATGGACGCTCTAACCATAGATGTCACACGTGTGGAGGTTGCTCTATGATTCCGCTTGGCTACAAAGCTATATATCGATCTTCCGCGGGGGTTGTAACCCTTGGGCGACCGGCTACGGGCCTTCGGACAACTGTCTGTGTGGTTTGGGATTAACGCGAAATTACAGAGTGATGAACGCCGAAGAAAAAAGCAACATCTGTGATCGACTGTCCTGCTTCAATGCGCCCCACAGCACGCCAGCGCTCAGAATCTTCCATTCGTCTTCTGGAAGTCATAGAAACACGTGTGTCTTGAAAACAAATTGCACGAAAGTTTTAAACACCTTCTATCAGTACTTACAATCAACTTCTGTAACCCTTCATAAAGCTGGCTTCTTATAAGACTGCCTTTTTTGCATATTTCTTGACATGATAGCGCGATTGACTGTTACCTAAAATATTTGCATACTTCCACCTACCACTGCAACGAATTGCATCCTCTTCAATTCTGAATGGCTTCCGGAAACTATCATTTTCCTCTCTGTGCTTAATTTTTTGGAAGGGAGTGTATTAATTTAATCGGCGGAGCCAGGCAAGGCGCTAAGGTATGGCCAAGCGTAGTAACTAAGAGAGAACGTAGCCAAAAGCAAACACGTGCGAATCAGGAAATCAGTCTGTCTCACTAGAAGTCAGTGAAGTATCGACTTATAGTATTCTTACTCATTTGCATTTACTGCGTTTCTGAATTTACATTCTCGCAGGAAATTGTAAGCTGAAATTAAAATAGGATAGTAAAGATGTAAAACTTAAAATAACTTTTAAGAAACTTAGAATAAACGTTACAGCTTTAAACCCAGCCCCAGGCATTGCGAGGCCCTAAAATCGTTCCTGGTCTAAATGCTTTTAGATGTCAACATTTGTGCCTGTAATTGTTCTTAATTTTCAAATTTTTCTTTGAAACCAAGGATCGAAAATTGACAATTTTGCAGATCCAAAGGTTTGAAAAATGCAACACTGATTAAATTAACAAACATTTCAAAGATGATCTCGTATGTGCTTCGAAAAACCTACAAACTGTGGGCAGAATTATACACTGCTGGCCACCATAAATGCAACACCCTGAAGGAAGCATTCAAATAACATGAAATTTACAACATGCATTAGCGGAGGTGAGATATGCAAATGATTAGAATTTCAGCGCAGACGCAGATCACGCGCGCTTGTGGCGCCATTTCAAAGCGCTATTTAAGGCTTTGACATTTCGACGATTTCAAGTTCGGCAATTGTGTTTTCTTATGGTTTTTTCAAAAAAAAACGATCAATTATCCACGTAGTAAACAGCGATCATCGTTTGATCAAGTATCCGAGTTCGACAGAGGAAGGATAGTGGCCTACCGAAAGCGTGGATTATCTTTCAGGAAAATCGGTAGTCGTGTTTGACGAAACCGAACAATTGTAATGCGGCTAAGTGACCGTTGGATACAGGAAGATACGGCGGACCGACGTGTTCGATTGCATCCACCTCAGTGCACCACTTCATGTGATGACAGGAACATTCTGTGCATGGCACTAACGGATCGCTCAGTCACGTCACGAACCGTAGCACAGTACATTCAGTCTGTAGCGCATCATCCAGTGTCTGCGCGTACCATTCGACGCCGTTTACAGCAAAGCAGTCTGTGCGCAAGACTTCCATTGCTTCGTCTACCTTTGACGCAGAACCACAGACGTCTCCGCCCTCAATGGTGCGATGAAAGAAGGATGTGGACGGCAGAATGGAATGAAATTGTCTTTGTTGACGAGTCACGCTTCTGTCTGCAACACCGCGATAGTCGGATCGAGTCAGGAGACAACGTGGAGAGAGGATGCTGAACAGCTGCGTTATGTACCGCCACACCGGTCCTGCACCGGGTATTATGGTATGGGGCTGTATTGGATATTACTCTGGCACTTCTCTAGTACGCATTGCCGGTACTTTAAACAGCCAGCGCTACATCTAGTGGTGTTGGAGCCAGTTGTCCTTCCTTACCTTCAGGGCTTGCCCACAGACTTATCTCAGGACAACGGGATAATGCGCGACCACACGTGGCACGCATTGTCCAAGGGTTTTTCGTCAATCGCCAGACTGAATTGCCTCCCTGGCCGGCTCGCTCTCCTGATTTTTCTACGGCAGAAAATATGTGGTCCATGGTTGCTGAACGATTGACCCAGATTACATACCAACCTGCCACACCAGATCAACTTTGACAACGTGTGGAAGCTGCTTGGTCTGCTGTACCCCAAGAACACATCCAAAATCTCTCTGAATCAATGCCGAGGCGTGTTGCAAGCGGTGATCTCCAACAATGACGGCTACTCTGGCTATTGATTCTAAAAGAAACCACACTTCACAGAAATCTATAAATTTAATCATTTGATATTTGGGCAACATGTTGTCTACTAAATGAATTTTGTTGTGATATCTCTTGTCTTTCTTGGTGTTGCAATTTCGGTGGCCAGCAGGGCATTATTGCGAAAGGATTTTACTTTAAAGATTGGTGTGCTTTAATGTTACAATTAACAATTCGGGATTTCTAGATCTAGTTCCTAAACTTTTATGTCCTACTACATATAAAAACACAGTTACATATAAAACAAGAAATTTCCTTTGGAGCTGGTAGAAAGAAATTTTGCAGTTAAATATATTGTTTTCTATAAAAATATTATTTTAAAACAAGGGAAAACTGCAGTTTTATGAAAAATATTAAGAATCAGACGTTTTTATGAAAAATATTAAGAAAGTGGAAATGAGTAGTAAAACTGAAATGAAGAGATTAATAAAGATGATAATGAGATTTGTATATGATGAACTCTCTTTAAGGGGATCATACGCGGTTCCAGATAATTTTGGCTTTCTGTGAAAGATTGAAGTGGCCGCTTGACTTTCAGAACCAATTTAGTTATATTCCCAGAAACAACAAATATTTTTAGAGATCATTCCCGCGAGAGCTTTCAGAATATATATGTAGAGAACTTGAGAATATATGGAATAAATATAACTTGAATATATAGAATGAAGAGCAACTTGGCAAAAGAGGCAAATTAAATATTCATCTTTATTTTAAAAAACATGTTCCAGCCACAAAAATTTGGCACACTGTGAATATAACTAAATTGGTATGTGCATTTGATTGGACAATTGTAAAATTATTATCGGCTGTTTGTATTTTAAAGCCATTTGCATCACCAGCGTTATATAAGAATCATAGGATACGGATTAGCTTCGAAATGACACACTGCAAACAAAGTATTACTAATTTTAGAAAATAGAGGGAAAATACCAAATTAGCTTTAAGCATGAAGGGGCTATTGGTAATTTACATTAAATTATAATTTATGTTTACACACACACATACACTCTTAGACAAAAAAAAAGATGCACCACGACGCACCGAAAAGATATAGAGCAAATTGGACACAAATTGATATGCATACAGGTTTCGACGGAAAATGCAAAATTTTACATTTTGGCTGCCAATGACTGAACGGTTGTCGCTACAGCGCATCTGATCTGCGCAACTGGCAGGATATTTAAAAGGAGAAATTACGATTCCAGGTCATAAATTCTTCAGGAATTTCATTCCGTGTACTCTGGTAAACAGTAACTATGCTTCGCATACAGGTGCGTGAATGATATGCGCAGATGTCAGAATTTGAGAGAGGTCATGTAGTTGGGCTCAAAGAAGCCGGTTGGTCTTATCGGCGAATAGCTCGACATTTGAGCAGGAGCGATGCCACTATTAGATGATGTTGGCAGGAATGGGTGAACCATGGCCGCACACAGTGTCAAGAAGCAAGCGGTAGGCCTAGAGAAACTACAGAACGTGAAGACCGAGCAATCGTCAGAGCGGCACTCACAGCCCCAGATGCATCATTATCATCGATTGTACGTGCAACTAGTGCTTCAGTGACCGCAAGGACCATTCATAGTCAGCTCACAGAAAGAGAGCTGAGGTCACTGCGCCCCTTGCGCCGACTACCATTGACCTCTGTACAACGTCAAGCCCGTTTGCAGTCGTGTCGGGCTCATTCGCACTGGAATGCCACTGACTGGAGTAGAATAGTCTTCAGTGTTGAGTTCCGTTTTGAGCTGAGCCCCGATGACAGGCGAAGGCGAGTCTGGAGACACCTCGGACAACGGTGTGATACCAACCTGACTGTCTTCCGGCAGACAGGCTGACAACCAGGAGTGATGGTCTGAGGTGCCATTTTATTTCATAATAGGACCCCTTTGGTTGCCATCCGTCGTAACCTTACAGCACAGCGGTACGTCGACGAAGTTCTAAGGCCTTTTGTGTTGCCCTTCATGTCACGCCACCCTGGGCTTACATTTCAGCAAGATAATGCCTGCCCCCACACTGCATATGTTTCTACTGCCTGCCTTAGCGCTTGCCGAACATTACCTTGGCCAGGAAGGTCGCCGGATCTCTCTCCCATTGAACACGTTTGGAGCATTATGGGCAGGGCCCTCCAACCAGCTCGTGATGTTGACCATCTAATGCGCCAGTTGGACAAAATTTGACACGATATCCCTCAGGAGGACATCCGCAACCTCTATCAATCGATGCCAAGCCGAATAACTGGTTGCATAAGGGCCAGAGTTGGACAAACGCGCTACTGACTTGTTCACTTTGTGAAGCTCTATCACTTCAATAAATCATCCAATTTTTCTCAAACTGTAATCATTTGTTTTCTGCACATGTAGATCACTTTTTCGTTCCATTCGGATAACTCCTTCTTGGTACGTCGTTTTTTTTTGGTCTAAGAGTGTATATTACCCCCACCATTTAAGATTGGAAAGGCTTAGCCTCACAGAGTTTCAGTCCAAAAGTCTCAGTTTCAGTCCAAAAGTCTTTCTGTTTTAGTGTCCACATAATTATAACTCTTCAGGAAAGCTTTTTATCCCCACAGAATACTACAAATAAAGCCATTTTACATAACTATTACTTATTCTAATTTTTCCTATACTCAAATATGAGGAAGTACATGAAAAAATGACGGCGCATAGTAAAACCTAAACGCTATGTCCCCGGAGCTCTTTCTTTGCTTTCTCACTGCAATTGTAAGTATAGTAAGTATTGTGCAAAATTTTTCTTCCTTTGGTAACGCAATAATGCTTTCCTTTCTAAAGGCTTTTCCCTCGCCAAGCCTTTTTCTTCTTAAAGGGGGGGGGATATGTAAGATATGAAAATATGATTGAAATCTATTTACTAAATTAAGCTTAATTGGAACGATTCCTTAAATTCTTAATTTTAGTTTCGCACAGCCGCTAAGACTCTCTATTGCACCACGTTACATCATGCTTTCCTTGCAGTGACTGCAATTCGAAATTTTTTGCCAAGTCGCTGCTCAGGGTTAAAAAAAAAGACTTTTCGAGCTTATAAATACGACTGCACTTAGTACGCATCACTCTTTCGCCTGCTTACTCTGCCAAGGAAAATCACCGCTGTTTGATAACTTCTTTGTCTATTATCTAATAAGTAAGCTGCGTATATAGAAATTGTGGGGCGCGTTTAACACTCCTAAAGTTGTACCAGTTTAAGCAAAAATGTATTTCTGAATAATTGTTTCTGTTCTAAATATAAATGATGTTTTAACCAGCAAGTCAGTTGTGATTTTCGCTCCAGTCAGATCTACGCAGCAGTTTTCTCGGGCCATGGCTGAAATGTGGATTGGTTTCATCTCCTCTAATCAGCTTTTTGCTATATTCTGTCAACGGACTACGGTTGCGAACCCCTAAAATTATCACACACACACACACACACACACACACACACACACACATACATATATATATATATATATATATATACAGTACAACCTCTGTTAACCTTACGAATATCAACCGAGCTGGCAATCAGTTTAAAGAAGTCAATATGAAAATGTTGAAATATTAGAAAGGGTGTATCAAAATTAAGCAATATCGAATTTTATCAATAAGTACAATAAGTCAAGTATCAATAAGTATCAATAAGTCAAGAAACAAAATTTTATCTGGATTATTTGGTAACTGAAGGAAACAACTTTTTAAAAGTGTTCCTTAAAATCTAGTAAAACTTAAATAAGCTGTAACTGTGCTCTTATTTTTTGAACTTCAAATGAACAATTCTAGAAAACCTTAAGGGAGGAAATATTACCATGATTTAAAACTTAGTCTCTATTAATCAAGTTTTTCGATTACCCGAAGTGGTTTAAGTCACAACTGCCTCGGCTAATCGAGGTTCTGCTGTACACATGTGCGTATACACTACCCTCCAAAAGTTAAGGAACAGCATGTTTTTCAAAGCTCAGCCTTACAAAAATGTCAGTAACGTTTAAATTCATAATTCATATGCGTGACAGTAACGAAGTTTAGGAAAATATATGCAAAAACAATAGCTAACACTTTTGCTTTATAGAAATGAATACTTATATGGGAGTTGGAGAAAAATCTAAAAATTGTAATTTTTGTTCACGAGTGTTGACCTTTAGCTGTTATTACAGTTTCCTGGACAGTATCCAGGAAAGTCTGTCATTGTCCAGGAGGAGTCCTTTGACAGATTCGTTGAGGTGGCGAGCGATCGGATGAATGAGGATGGGGATATCACAAGTTGATGCTACTAGACGTCTCAGTGTCTCTCGTAGTCTGGCCCACCGACTAGGAATCTGGTTTAATCCGAGGACTCTATGTCTAGAAGACATGTTTCAATCAGACCAAGAGTTGAACACCTGCGAGAGACCTTATTTAGCTGTTTCGGCCCGAAGGTAGAGTAACATTTCTGTGCCTCAGCTCATGGCAGATCATTTGGTGGAAATAAGAACAAGAATCAGTTCGCAGACGCCTACACAGTACAGGTCTGTATCCAAGACGACCAGTTGTTTGTGTCCCCTTCACCCGAGAACACGGAACAAACTCTTCACATACGAGTTCATATTCACACTAGAGAATGTTTCAGGTCTTCAGTTGATCTGGAGAGAACAACGCACCAGATACAACCAATCCCACATTGTGGAAAGACACAGTTACAGTGGTGGTGGAATAATGGTTTGGGCTGGGATCTCCCTCGGTGGTCGCACTGACCTGCATGTGTTCCATGGAGGAACTTTGGCCGGTGGGAGATATCGAGACGAGATCCTTGATCAATATATCCGCCCCTATACCTCTGCTATTGATCCTGGATTTCTTCTGATGGAGGACAATGCGCGACCTCACCGAGCTCGGGTTGCTGAAAAATATCTTGAGGGTCACGGTATGGAGAGGATGGAATGGGCAGCTCAATCCCAGACCTGAATCCGATACAGCATCTTTGGGACTACTTTGGGAGACAAGTTGCTGCTCTAAGGTTTCCTCCAAGGTATTTAGATGAGCTTGGATAAGGATTACTTCTTGTCTGATCATTGCTTCCCATCTCACTGACCGACAACTTAACTGACAGCATGGAACGCCGCTGCCGCCAATGTATTTCAGCTAGGGGTGGACACATTCCTTATTATAACCCATTTTTGTAATGTTACCACCCCATTTTTCTTCAAAAAACTGTGATATACTGTTTCTCCAAGACTAGATTTCTCTACCAAGAGTGCAATTTTTTGTTGTAATTCATGTTTGTGTTGAACTTTAGAAACATTCTATGTCGCATCCATTTAAGAACTTTTGGAGGGCAGCGTATATTAACATGTGTTGATTCGTGTCCTTCTTAAATGCCTCTTCATATTTAGCAGCAGTAAATGTACATTATTTACATGTCTCCGTGCACAATATACTCGTGAATCAGATCAAAGAAGCAGATATGTCAAACTGTCCGAATATTCTCGAAGATATCGAAAATAATCTTCAAATAAAAGAGTAGAATCCTTTGGTTAACTGTCCGAAGACAAAAGAGGAGCAAAAATGCTGTCAGAAATATCAGTTAAAAGAAGCGATAATATTTATTTAATACTAGTAACTATCACTTTCACTTCTAAGTCAATGAGCACACAGCATCCTTGTTATCGATCTTCGTGTGAGGATCTTGAACTAGGCTATCAACAGAATTTTATATATTGCAATCGTAATGGGCCTAGTCTGAACTAAAATTCAAAGTCTCGACTCCTAATAGAGATATTAGGAAAATAATAAGTGTTTCTTTCGCCTTTTTAGCATGCCTTCGTGGTGTAATAGCCAGCACACTCGGAGCGTATTCAATAGGTTCGAGTCCCGGCGAGGGCATTGCTCATTTTTCATGTCTCCTGCTTCGAAAAAATTCTGATGTCTCTACAGTGGCACTCGAACTAAAAAGGGTGGTGAGTGATGATTCTCCACCACCAAGATTTGGCGACTGTGTTCCCTAACCCCCAGTCGGCCTTTAAAAGGGGGAGTATATAAGATATTTCTCTCGCTTTCTTAGCATGCCTTCGTGGTTCAATGGCCAGCGCACTCATCGCGCATTCGAGATGTCCGAGATTCGAGTCCCGGCGAGGGCATTGCTTTTTTCACATCTCCTGCTTCGAAATAACCTAATGTCCCTACAAAATGATTTAAGTTTTAGAATACTTTCGAAACGTCACCATTTGAGGAAACTGTCCATGAAGTTGCAGAAATAATGTCAAATCTATAATCAGACATCTTTACAATCGAATATACCACAAACTATTAGCAAATTTTTAACCGAATTAATGCACACTGTTTTCAAACTTTTAATTGAATATAAAATAAACTGCTACAAACAGCATACTGCATTTTACACGACATGTATAATAATAAGCTTTAATCAAGTGTTAATTTGTTCTCAGAATATACAACAAATATTTATAAATATTTGCATTTATTTTCGTGATTTACGTTATTCAACAATATCACTAAAACACAAATTTTAGAGCCACAAAAGTGAGATTAGGTAAATAACAATAAGACGTGGAACATAATATTTTGGTTTAGTAAAAGAGTGAATGTAGTGAGAACCCTTTCCTGGTCATTATTTCCCTAAGATGACCACTTCCGAAAGTTGCCATTATTTTTCAGACTTTAAATGAACATCACTTCTCTAAGGCAAATTCTTTAATTTCAGCTGAAAACCAAATAATCTGTAGCTTTTATTTATGATTAAAATCAACGGAAAACGCGAGAAGACTCGCTGTAATTTATCATTCATCATCATGTAAGTTAAAATAAAATAAATTAATTTTAAATAAATAAATGCACTGTAAAGATAAAACACTGTTTTTATCTTTGCAGTGCATTTCAAGTTTCTTGTTTTCAGCATCTCTTATGTATAGCTTTATTTTTATTTTCTTGTTATGTGTATGAATGTAACAACTTGATGTAAAATAAAGTGTGCATTTATGTTATCAATTACATTTGTATTATTTTTTTAGTAGCCTCTTTGCGAAACATTATAACTTGTGGTAATCTCTTTTTTTTTTTTAAACTTATCTGCGGCATTTCAGTTTTGTTAGTCGTAATGGTTTTTAAAGATGTGTATTTATCGTTTCTTAGCACACACATTCTTAAAAATGCATCAGTCTTTTTTTCATTGCCCTCTGTTTTTCACTGATGTATTTAAAAAAGTAAAATAAAATCTCTGCTTCAGATGTCTAATGGTAACTTAGTTCCATTATCTTATCTAACCTTTGAGATTCGTCCCAAGGTAAAAACTGAATTAATTCAGAACTTGTTTTCATTTTCGTAAAGTTTAATGTTAAGCTACAATTTATCTTTTGTTTCCGGTCTCAAATTACCCCCTTCCTTCACAGATATACACTCCGTGTTAAGATAGCTAGCAATGAAAGAGTTAACTTTTCTCGGAAAAAATTTACAGAACTCCTTTTATCAGTTAAAACCTTGGAGAAGAAAATATGATGCTAAATAATGTGCTATAAAAAATCACAGGTTTTAATTTACATTCACAGGTTGTTCTCAGGCCCAGAGAATAAATAGATATCGATATCGTAACCATATAAATATAAATAATAGGTAAGTTACACGAAGTAGCGTATATAACGACACGAAAAAGATCTATTAATTTTTTACATTCCGTTAACTATTTTTTGGTTTAAGTAAAACTTCATCTCCCCCCCCCCAATATTATCACTTTTCTATTCTTTGTTGGTCATTTTACAAGTATATCTAGTCTCCTTGGTTATTTGTTTTCCATCCGTGTCCTTATTATAACTTTCCTCTTTTATGTAATTTACTTATGTTACATTCCGAAAAGTATGTAAATATTATAACTAATAATATTTTCCAAGCTACCTTTAAAATCATAGATTCCAAATACAGCAGAATCCTCTTAACAGGAAAAATATATAAGATAATCACAACTGAATGTTAAATTTCCAGATAACTTTTCTTCTGTTCTTTCTGTCAAGGCCGCATTGGTACAACCAATGAATACTAGTAGTTCGGTCCGTCGACCGGGATTCGACCCCTAGCCAAGTTCCGGCTGCATGTGTACATGCGTAAAACAGTGCTATGGACGAATGCATGTGCCTTTTCGTAGTTTTACCCATGTGTAACGTGAATACTAGCCTATTTCCCAAAGACTTTCAGCTGTTTTCCCTTATACATGTAAATTTTCTCTTACACAGGTAAATACTTCCCCTTACATACGTAAATGTGCAATGCTTTGCAATAATCAGAGCTTAAATTGCGCCGGAGCCCAGTTCGGTACTTCTTAGTTTTGGGGATAAATTCTAATTCTAGCCGAAACGTAGCGTAGCCCTAAATAAGAACTAATATCTGACACGTCTTTTATGTAGCTCAACAGCACTTTGAGTAGAAATTTGATTTCGAAAATTTTATTTTTAGCAATAAAATTATATTAAAAATCGCTTATTAAATTTTAATTTAGCTCTTTACATTTTATTTAATTTTAATTATTTAAATGTTTTAATTACTTTAATCTTTAATTATTAAATTATTTAAATAAAGAATATTAAATTAATTATTAAGTAAATAATTATCAATTAAATATTATTGTTACTTATTTATTAATTAATCGATACATATTAATTATTAATACAAATTAAATATTGTTATTATTATTAATTAATTTTCATTAACTGTTTAATTTTTAAATTATTAATGAATTTAATAGTCTATTTATTTATTTATTTACTCTTGTGCCTCTTTCCTGAGCGTCTTCCATAGGGCTTCGGCACTTCTACTTTTAGAAATTAAGTCCTGACCATAATCGATTAAACAAACAAATTTTCTGTCAAACAGGATGCATTAAAAAGTTAATTTAAACTCTTTCGTTTTATGTAATACCTGTATATTTTATATAAAATTGTAAGTTTTTTCTAAGTACATGAAAAATGACCAATACCCTGGCCGGGATTCCAACCTCGACCTCTCGAACACGCATCGAGTGCGCTGAACAGTACACTACGAAGGCATGGCAAAAGGAGGGAGAAAATACCTTATAAAGTTAGCAAAAATTTGCGAAAATCTGTCTAATAATACCTAATCCAATTTGCCTTAAAACAACTGATTCCAACACCAGCACAACAATTACATAGAAGAAATGTGTGAAATGGCTGCAACAGAAACTTAATTTTGCTTGCAAAATTCTTTATTGGTAAAAGTTGAGTAAAAAGGGTAATTAAAATCTGCTAGAGCTATAAATTACAACTTGTAATTTGAAATGAACGTGTTGTAAAAATCTTTGATATCTTAAATACCTTCCTCTTTCATCAACATAAAAGGAAGCTGAAAAATTGAATTCTACAATTCTCAGCCTTTGCAGAAAATGCAAAACAATAGATACTAGCTCTTTGGATTGGGACTATGAATGTGAAGGCATGGGTTTATAGATTGCTAATTATAAACCCATGTTATCACGTTGTACTTCCAATCTACTTGGTTGAGAATTTAGCAATAGAGAAATAAATAACGAGAAAATAATTTTTCTGATGTCTAATGTCTTAATCTGAATCGCGAATGTACAGTTTTGAAAGAAATATAAGAAGATAGTTATTGCTTTGATTCTATGTAAAAATATCAGATTTGAATAGAAAGGAAATTCAATATTCCCAAATCAACTGTGTTGCAGAAGTAGGGCGTCTTATTACAATATGGGTTAAGACATGGGTGTGGTGGAATTCTTAACTGAAATTAGTTTATTGTATACAAAAAGTAGAACAACTGGCTTTCTTTGATTTTACAATGTTTAGTAGGTGGTTTCATATTTCTTTTCTTGTTCTAGAGGCTTAGAGCAAAGGCCAATGTCAGTCCGGTTCTCGTTCTGGAAAACTTAACCCAAACGGTAAGGTTATGTATGTTGTTTGTTCGGTTTTTGAAAGAAAGCCAGACAGCGGCTGACACTGCAAAGTGAAATACTTGTTTCTTATTCGTTTGCCAGTCTCTAATAATATTAACAGAGTTTTAAGAACAGAAACATTTGTCTTAATAACGAGATTAACAAAATGTAGAAGAATGATGTAAAGATATTCTAATATTTTGTCTCTTTTTAATATCTTAAGATGAGAAACTTTTAAAAACACACTGAAATTGCCATCAATAATTTTATAAATACATTAAGATTTGTGACAACGACATATGGCTTTATATATAACAGTCATAGTTATATATAGCATAATTCATTTCTCCTTTTTTGTAATTTACACTACAGACGTTTCGGTAAAAAAATATCTTTTAAACAATCGCAATTTTAAATTATGTTAAAAAAAGTGAAGTTATTCGTAATTTACTTTGATCAAGAAAAGATTTTTAAGCCGCATGGTTTTAGCAATTATTTCTGTCCAATTTTTCATATTACAAAAATCTTTAAAGAAATTAAAATACTGCACCTTGGCGTGTCTTTGTGGTGCAGCGATCGGCAAATTCAGCTGAAAGTTAACAGATCTACGGTTCGATTTCAGTTGAGGGCAAAACTGAGTTTTCGCAAATGCGAAAATGTAGTAGTCTTTACAGTGAATAATAAAAGTCTCACTTAATATTTTAAGAAATCACTTGAAGTTTACCTAAGGTTTAACGGGTAAGTGCTACTAGATTTACCTAATGTTATAAATCTATTCTTTCTCAACTACAGTATTTTCTTATAATTTGTTAAATCTTAACGAAAAATAGATTACTTTAGAAGTCAAAGAATTCACAATTTTAATTAAATATAAAAACTATAGTATAAGGAAAAATGTTACAACGAATATAGATGATTTGATTGACACACAGAGAAGTACAGTAACCATATAGTAAACCCCTTCTTAGACGAACAGCTACGGTTGCTCATAACCTTTGGTCTCCTGTAGAGATGGTAATATATGCGAAGTGACATTTAATATTAGTGTTTACGCAATTTCTCACAGATGAGATAATCAGAGATGGTCGTTTACGAGTGGTGATTTCTCTGAAAGGGAACTTCATATTTTCATTTACGAAACGCATGCAGCGTATTAATTAATCCTTATCACGTAAGACACATAACACAGTTCAAAATTCATCTTCTGATTGGTACCAACACTAGTACAAGAGAATTTTGTCTCCTTTCCGGATATTTGTTTCGCTTCGAAATTAGGAAAAACATTTACCAGCATCACTTCCGTAGATTTTGATAAAATGTTTCTTGCGGTTCCGCTTTTCTGAATTTGTCAAAACTGATGTCGCGGTTTCGTATATTGGTTTAAAACTTAAAAAATAAGAAAAGGTATACGCATGAAGTATGCCTAAATTATCAAAATTCAGTTTTGCAGTGAAAGTTAAAATGCATAAAACTCCTTTATACACCTTTTCCTTTTCAGATTCTAATTAAATTTTAATTAGAAAGAAAATCCTCCCGCTAATTCATATGCACTAAGGTTTTTCTTTAGCGAGAAAGTTTAATTTATTTTGGTGACCATTTTTTGCAGAAGACCACCTCTATAAGTCACCAGTGTTTTTGAAAACAAAAATAAAAATCAGTAATGTATACCAGCGCTACCGTTTCCACATAGTGTCTTAGGACCGTCGGTGGCCGTTTTAGGGAAGTGGTTTATTTAGGAGACACAGTCAGCTAAATATTTCTGCATTTATACGTGTTAGTTTTGTATGGAGTTTTAAAAACCTTTCTTGTTTAAGGGGTATTGCTTTCTTGTGCATTATTAGAACCAGATTCATGGAAGAGAAGATTTAATGTAAATTCATGAAGATTAACTCATGCAAAAGTCTTCAAATAAAATATAACAGTTTCTTAGATTTTCAATCCATAAAGGAAAGTAATAAATAAATAAATTTAGCGCTTTGGTGTTAGGGTCTTAAACCTTATTTTTTCTTATGTAAAAAATCTGATGTATTCACATGACTTCCTTGTACGGAATATTAAATTATGCGCATTTTTTCCTGCATTTCATTTAAACTTATTTCCTCGAGTTTCATTAGAGATATATTTCTCATTTAATTAATTCAGTTTTCAATTCGTGGCAAGGCAAATATACATAAAAACTCAAACCTTCATTAAAAATTGAAAGATATAGAAAAACACGAAACAACAAATGCAGTTAAAACAATTTAAAAAAAGCAATTTATACAATTAAAATTACAATTCCTACGCAAAAAAATAGCACTGCGGCCAGCAGGCAAGAAGGTAGATTTTTTTGGTGCACAAAACTAAAGGTTTCCTTTTGGTTCCACTCAGCAAAAAGACACTGAAAGTGCAGAAAGACTTAATTCACTATTCTGCTAAGTTTCAAATGTAAGCAAATATGGCTGCTATGGTAAGAAAAACTGGGTTTATCGCACTTAAACAACTTTTAAATTTTTGATAATTCTACAACTATTGCATGCGGATTAACTAAAGGCGTGAAAACCTTAACCGGAAGAGAAGAACAACATAACTCAATCATTCTGAAAGCAAAAAATGGGCATTTACCAACATATATGAATAAAAATAACTGTCACTGAGTAGAATAATGTGTTGGTTATATATATATATATACTTTTGGTCCGACCGATTGAAACCAAAAAGGGAGCTGCATAGTTACATATTATAGAAGTCCTATATACAAAATTTCAACTTTCCGAGTCTACTCGTAGACTACTCGAGTTATGCGAGATATATACGTAGGTACATACTTACATACTGTAACACTTTTAAATATTGTTGCTAATCGTTTGTACAATTTAAATAGACGAACATTAATATGTATCTGAATTGCAACGTTTTAAACGCACAAAGAATGTAATTATATTTATTTTAAAATAGTTTAGAATTCGTTTTCTCTTCTTGCTTGCATGTCGCCATTTTAAGTGTTAAATAAAGTTTTTGCTGTGTTCCGTCAATGGAGCTTGCTTCATTTGCGAAAGAAGTATCGCAATACATACTTACGTACAGATGCCACGAAAAAAATCTCTTCTGAATCCGTTTCAAATCAGTTTTATAATTCATTTGACGAAAAAGATTCCTTTGTTCTTTCCTAAAATACAGTTTTCACACAAAAACATTGCTAAATTGCATTCGATAGCGGTCAAAATAGATATTTTCGTTGAAATATGATACCTGGAATTTTTCTTGATTGCAATACTTCCTTTTTACTTCGCACAAGGAAGTAAAAATGTGAGTTGTATTTTTAAAAATGGTTTGAATCTTTTCAAAAAATTAAATTATCGGAAATTATTTATCGTACCTGATTTGCTATTTAATTATTTTATCTGCCGATGCTAAAACCAAAAGTCGTGTGTATAGCGTTCAAAACCTTCTGTAAAATTTTGTTTTCAGGAAATTTAAGTGAATGAAATACAGATTGCATTTAGAATATTGTCGAAAGAAATGCGTTTCCTTTTTTCACATCTCGTCACCTTACATTATGCTGCGCAACGTAACGAGTTGTAAGATACTGCTGAGGCATTTTTCATCCATGTGATCTGAGAAATGTTTTCATCCAAAAGGCATTTAACATCCATGTGATTTGGGAAATATTGTATCTTTAACATCCACTGACCCTAAGAAATTGCCAGCCTCGGAGAAGGATAAGACAATCGGCTTCGTCAAATCATTTCACGAATGAAGATAATCAAAAGTCGACGCGGCTCTTGATTATCTTTCAAACTAAAACTGGACATTGCTTAACTAACTAAGCAATTAAAAAACAAAGTGCGCAATCTTAATAATTTATACCTGTATTTCATTTTTAGTAATGTGTGTAATTGATGTATTTTATAATACATCTAATTCATTTTTAAAGAAGAAAAATTAGCATTAAATTCCAGTTTTGCATTTCGACATTCAATCTGACTCACTGAAATTTAAGTAATTAAAGTTCTTCTGTTTGATAGCTTTTATAAGCATTTTCACTATCATTCTATTATTAAAAAGCATTTTAAAGTCAGATACCCGGTACCGATACAGAATAATCCTTTGTCATTTGTCTAACAATGAATATTTTGTAGAGTCATTAGGTTATTTTGAAGCAGGAGATGGGAAAAATGCGCAATGCCCTCGCCGGGACTCGAACGTAAATCTATCGAACAACCATTACACCACGAAGGCATGCGAAAAGAAGGGAGAAAATAAAGGAGGAGGCTGGAGTTTAGGGGACCCAGTCGCCAAATCCTGTGGTGACGAAATATCGTTCATCACCTTTTAGTTCGAGGGCTACTTGTAAAGTCATTAAGTTATTTTGAAGCAGAGGACGTGAAAAAGGTGCAGCGCCTTCGCCATAACTCGAACCCGGATCTCTCGAATACGCGTTGAGATACCGTGTCACATTACGAAGCCACGAGGAAAGGAGGGAGGAAATACATAATAATTTTATTTCTTAAATCTTCGACTGCATTTCTGTGGTTGATGAAATATTTTTGTGGAAATGGCAGCATGGTTTTTATATTAATAGATTTCCCACTGCATCTTTTAGTGTTAAAACGCGTTACGCGAAAAGGTACACTAAACTCTAGAAAACTATTGCATGTCACTTCTTTCATATTTCATTGTAAACATTCAATCCAAAATGTGGACGCTTATGTTTTGTTTGTAAATAATCTTATCCATCGTGTTTATGTATAAAAGGTTAACTGTACACAGAAGATAAACTTTCAGTGGCAATATGCCATTTAACTTATGGCTGATTACAGGATTCAACGGCGAAGGAAAGAAATTAAAAACTTACTCTCGATATTAAATTAGTCTTTTTAAGTGTAAAAAAAAATGTGATGTGTACACCACATGACTTCCTTGTGCGGAAAGTTAAATTATACGCATTTCTTCCTGCATTTCATTTACACTTATTTTCTCGAGTTTCAGTAGAGATATATTTCTCATTCAATTAATTCAGTTCTCGCTTCGCGGCAAGGCAAAAATACATAAAAACTATATAGAAAAACATAAAACACAAAGTACAGTTAAAACAATTAAAAAATAATTTTTCCAATTTAGCTTACAGTCTCTACGCAAAAACAAGTAATTTGGCTAGCAGACAACAAGGCAGATTTTTCGGTGCATAAAAATGAAAGTTTAATTTTTCTCTCACTCGGCAGAAAGACACTGAAGTTGCAGAAACTGAGTTCACTATTCTGCTAGGTTTCAAATGGAAATCAATATGGCTGCTATAGTAAACTAAAATTAGGCCTAACCGCACTTAAACAACTTTTAAATTGTTGATAATTTTACAACTATTACACGCATATTAACTAAAGACATAAAAACCTTAACTAGAAGATAAGAACAACATAATTCATGTTGAAAGCAAAAAATGTACAATTGACCAACATATAAGAATAAATAAAAATGAGGTCACTGAGCCGAGTAACAGAGTGTGTGTGTATATATATATGTACATATATATAGACAAAGACTGGTTAGTAAAGTTAATAAAAATGGGTTTCTAAGGCATAGGATCGACTTACCTTTTTGCACATTTTGCAACAGCAATATTTCCAAAACTGCATTTCAGTTTATTAAAATTTTCATTATTTCAGAAAATGCGAAGCTCTCGAATCAGCTTGTTGGATAAGAGTGTGCAACATGAATGGAAGCCAGTTTCTCTTAAGAGATCTCCCACTGAGGCATCATTCATTTAGGCAAACAATGCTTTGCCACAAGCTGTTAAACAAACAAACTGAAAATGCAAAGCACTGATATGTTTTGATCATAATTTGTTGTGGTATGGTCAGAAATTTTATAATTCATAAAAACTTGATCCAACAAACTGGAGAGCCACATGCGGCTCGCTTCTTAATAAGCAGTAGTTTTATTTATGAAGAATATAATTAAAATTTAACGAAAATATAACGTAATTTTTTGTAACATTATTATGAGTATAATAATTTTCAAATGCATACAAAGTATTAAATAAAGTCAAAGTAATAAACGAAATGCAAAAAATTTCGTTTCTGGACTTTGAAGGAATTGTTTTTAGAATAGACATTAACTATAGAAAGTAGCATAAAAGATATATACGTTGGAAATATACTCTACCAATATATCTTACTGAATAACATCATGGAAATAACAGAAGAAAAACATCGTGCAAATAAAGGCGAGATTGTTTATGTATTACAGACATTGCGCTACCACAAACAGAAAAATATGCAAAAGAATATTATACAAACATATTGCGTAAAATTTGGCAGATTTATGAAAAATCGTTTTTCAGATTATTTGATACAGATTTGGATTTCAAATCAGAAATTCTACAATGCTAAGCCGTAAATAGAAATCGTCGTAAGACTTTAGATATTTCATTATAACTCAATAGGGAAGATTTAATTATTTATAGTAAATACAAAAATAATTTTTTGATACACGAAGAAGGTGGAATACATGAAGAGGATCGAGTTCTTTGTGATGCTCCTTGAAAAGAAAAAAATGCGGCTAAAATTCTGGAAGGTATACTTAAGATTTCTGTTTTCAGTATATAATTTAGGAAGACAAAGTGTATTAATATTTTAGGTATAATATATTTATGTAATATTTATAATTATATGTATTTGAAGTCTTAGACAAAATAGGAAATGTTCATATTCCATTTTTATTCATAAGGAAAACGCAACAGTAAAAAAAAAAAAAAAAAGAACACTGTCGAGCCAGATTTCATATTTCAATCATATATTGAATTTATAAATTTTGTTTTATTTGTTGAAAAACACGAAAGGAAAAAAAGGATTTTTTCGGAACCTATCCGTTTTTGTATGTGCTTAGTTTTATAGTTAGTCCTGTTTAAAATAGTATAGGTAAATGGTGGATCGATTAGTCAGGCTGTGCAAGGGTATTGCTGTATCTCAGTTTAATTGAATCTGTGTGAAAGATATTTGTTTCAATTTAAGTTTAAGTTACATTTTATTGTAAATCAATTTCAAAGATATGTGAATTTTATTTCACCATTATCGGGTAATTTCATGCTTGAAAAAGTAAAGCAAAATTTACTTCATATCTTCCTCTTTAATTTTAAATTATAATTAATTTTAAACATTGTTAAATTCATATAAATTATACTTCACCGTTGTTCGATTACTTTATAGAAGCCAAGTTTAGCAAGTCGCCAAATGTGCAGTTGTGCGTATGGATAATTTGGAGTAGAGGAAACTGTTTAGTCAGGCCACACATGATAGGGGTCGGGTTACTTGCAAGTGTTCTTTAAGTGGGGGAAGGCAGAAATTTCGGCTAAGAATTCACTACTTTCCTTTTAGGCTCAAAATCCACGAATAAAAGTGGACATCACCATTAGAAAAGGTACGTGGTTGGAGGGCTTCAAAACTCCCGTTTCCGACTGCCCTCCGATTTATTTATGGCTGGTCGCAAGAATTAACATCAATTGAATGGGAAGAAAAGCAGCTGGATTTAACAAGAAAGACAATTGTTGACTGGAAGAGTAATATGAGGGAAGTGTGCACTCATAGCCTTCTACAACATGATTCGAAACAAATAGGAGATCCGAACAAAATTGTAAAGATAGATGAGAGCCTTTTTATAAAGCGCAAAAACCAAGTCGTTCGTATTCTTCCAGAACAATGGATATCTGGAGGACTGTCTGCAGAGAAACCAACGAGTGTTTCATCATGAAGGTTCCCAATCGAAATGCACTAACTGTAATGGCTGAAATTCGGAACAACATTACAGAAGGAACTACAAAGGAGCGGGATTCCAACACTTTACAGTGAATCACCGATTTAATTTTGTGGATCCTGAAACTGGTATATATACACAAAATATAGAACGATTGTGGGGTTTGGTAAAATGGAAAAACAAGAAACACCGTGGAACTACCCGAAAACACTTGGATTCGTATTTAAACGAATTTATATGACGGAGAGTGCACAAGAATAATGACTTGTTTGTTTGCAGTTTAAGAGCTATCAAGGATTTTTGGCCGCTGAAAGGATTTATAACATTATATACGGTTAGATTCAGGAATAATTCAATCTGTAATTATAAAAAAAATACAGTTTTTTACTTTGTTTTGATTCTTATAAGCAACCAAATGCTGCTGGATTAGAATTTGAAAATCTTCTAAATTCCAATTCTTTTGAGCTTATTTTTAAACCCGATGACCCACCGACTTACACCCATTATAAAGGTTCGGGTAGCTCACCAGACTTGTTATGTGTATCGTCTGATATTTGTGCTTCTACTGAACGGAGGGTTTTGGAGGATCCAAGTTCAGAACACAGACAAGTCATGGCCTCTGCTAATATCCGCCACCCGGTAGGCCGCTTTAAGTCAAGTTTAAAGAAATTCTGGAACTTTAAAGAAGCAAATTGGGTTCATTTTGAAGAAATGACTAATACAGAACTCGGAGAAGCGAATTTTAATCATTCTCTTCCTCCTGAAAAACTTGTTAACAACTTAACAAAGGCAATCTTGTTTTGTGCTAAGGCATGCGTACCACGCGGCAGAGTCAGAGGCTGTAAGTGTTTCTGGTCTTCTAAATTAGAGGAACATAAAGAGAAACGGAACCGACTCAGAAGAAAAGCTAAACCCACTGAAAGGCAGTCTGATGTCATTGCATGGCGAAAGCAGACTTGCTTAGTAAAAAAAGCCGTATTAGAAGCCAAACGTCAATCCTTTCAAGATTTTATTTCACGCATTGATTATAAAAATGATAGCTTAAAAATTTTCTAGTTTATTTCTAACATTCAAAATCGTAAACCCTCGTACAGGTAGAATCCAATTTCCGGAAATAAATTGCTATCTTCGGATAAGGCCATTGCAAACGCCTTTGGACAGTCCTATCCGCAATTACAGCGAAAGGAAAAATATGCAAGAGAAATGTCAAGGAAGATTAATGTTGAATGGAAAAAGTTAATCAAAATGCAGAATGCTATGAAAGAACTTGAGTAGGAGGCTATTTTTGAAGCTCCCTTTAGTGTACAACAACTGGAACTCGCACTTCGACGTCTTAAAATGAAGAAATCTTCTGGTGTGGATTATATCCATACAGAGTTTCTTATCCGTTTTGGCAAAGAGGCAAGAAAACCAGTACTAAATGTCTTTAATCAAGTATGGGAGTCGGGTCAGATCCCGGCACATTGGAGAAGAGCTATTATTATTCCAGTCCTAAAGAAAAATAAGAACCCCGGAGAGCTGAACAGCTATGAGCCCATCTCGCTTACGAGTATTCTTGCGAAAACTATGAAAAGATTTGTGGTAAACCATTTGGACTGGTATCTTGAGGAATATAGTATTTTAGATGCAGAACAGGCAGGTTTCCGAAGGAATAGGTCAACGTGTGACCAGGTGACAAAATTCAGCCAATTTATTAAGGATGCTTTGGATGACAGAAACATTTTGACAGCTGTTTATATTGACTTTAAAGGGGTTTATGATTCTGTCTGGAGGGAAGAGCTCTACCAAAAGCTCCCCAGTGTTGGTGTTTCATCAAAATTATTAAATTAGATAAGGTCTTTCACAAGTCAGAGGACATGCAGGATAAAGTTCAAGATTCCTTCTCCAAATGTTATAATTTATAAACTGGACTTTATATATATATATATATATCAAAGATCTAATTTTATCTCTTAAATCAGCACCTGGTATTAATTGTGTACAATTTGCTGATTTGGACCAAGGCTCCAAAACATGGTGAAAAATACCTTGTTGAAAGCCGATTAAATATGGCCCTGCAGGTGCTTTTGAATTGGTGTGAAGAGGATAATATGACTGTAAATTTGGAAAAGACTGCTTCACAATCGTTTTCTCTAACCCATGAAATCCTTCGCTCAAAGTTAAAGATACTTTGATTACCAACACGGACAACTTTACTTATCCGGAAATGACTTTTTGTAGTAATTTATATTGGAAGCTTCATGTTGCGCAGCTTATCGAACGTGTTTCAAATAGACTTAGAATTTTAAAGCGTCTAGCAGGATGTATTTGGGTGTGCGCTCGTCCACTCTTAACATTACATTTAATACTTATATCCTGCCTTTAATGACGTATTGTTTGAAGCTCTCATCACTGTCCCACAATCGGTGGTGAATAAACTTGAAGCGAGGCAAAACCAAGCTCTTCGCTTGATTACAGGAGCTGTCAAGTCCACACATATCGATGCGATGTTATTGTTGACAGGAAATAAACTCTTCCAGGATATTATGAAAATGAGGATCTTGGTTCTCTATGAAAAGCTACTTCGGATGGAGGATCTCCACTGGAGGGTCTACGTAGTGAAGCCTTGGAAATTCAAAACCCAATACGGATTTATTCAAAAATTCCTGGATATAAAGAAAGATCTTGAGATTCCAGGTACTGTACAACCTCTCTTGACAACCAGAAGCCCTTTACAGGTGGTTAATATCGAAGTAAGGCTAGACCTAGTGGAAACTAGGGGGAGAAAGAGAGATGTTGCACCAAGCGTTTTGAAATGTCTCGCTTTGGAGACATTGCGACTAGATATCCAACTATTCATTTGCTGCACATTTTTAGTGATGGTTCTCAGTTTGACTGTCATTTTAAGGTTGTGGCTGGCGGGTTTTCAAATCTCTTTTCTTTCTACGATCTTGCAGGATACATTTATATCTCCTTTGATGGCGAAGTAGTAGCCATCTGTATAGCCCTACAGCAATTATTAGCTATTCATTACAAGTTTGCAAAGGCAGTCATTTTTTCCGATTCTCACGCAACCATTCAATCAATTAGCTCTGTTGAACACCCATTAACACCTGAAATTTTTCAATGCCAAGAATTTCTGAGAACTCTCATTTTAAAGGGGAAGCAAATCATTCTCCAGTGGGTGCCCGGCCATTGTGGCCTTTGGGGTAACGAACAAGTGGAATTACTTGCAAAAAGAGGTGCCAACTTACTACAACATCCAAATACAGGCGTTTCTTATTGGAGGATTAAATTGCTTTTAAAAAGTTAATTTATATCTAATACTTTACGAGATCTTCAGACTCGTACAGCGTTGAAAAGTTGGAGAATGATAGGTTCTTCTCTTATTTCCGATAATCCAAACACACTGCAGTTGCAGCTTTCCGTCTGTCTACAGGACATAATTTCCTTTCCGCTCAACTGCACTGCATAGACATTTCAAACGATCCTATTTGCCCACTTTGCAATCCTGGAGAAGAAATGGACAGGGACCGCCTGCTTCGATGTGAGGCTCTTCGCGGTCTTACAGAACAGTCAAGATACTGGGAGGCAAGAGCGCTTGTTAGGAAATGACTTCGGGCATTTTGTTCTTTGTTCTATTGTTTGTAAGATTTTAGTTCTTTGTAACTTTTTGCCTAGCCATTGGAAATAAAAAAAATCAAAACTTTGTTTTGATTCTTTTTATTACGTATTATTGCACTTACATTTTTTGTTATTATTATTTTATTATTATTTGATAAATTTAATGTATTTGGAATGTTTATTTTGGAAATTGCTTTTCATTATGATTTTTTTAACGTGCGTTTGCAGCTCAACGGGATAATCCCAAAGTACCTATTACTCATTTCCTGACTTTTATCATCCACTTTCTAAATGTCTGTTTGATCGCCACTAGTCTTTGAAACTTTTTCGTTCTCTCTATCTTTCTCATACTCATTTTTCATTCCTTTCAGATATGTTCTCATTAGACCTGAATATTTTCTTCAATAACATGTCAAAGTAGCCCGCTATATCTCAAATAAATTAGCCTGGGAAACCGTCTAATGTCACAACTGACTGTATTTATGGTCACTTCTTTCCCGAACGAATCGATTTGTTTTTCAAAGGAGGAGTACATCTTCTTCGTGTACTCACGCAAATTTTAGGCGTTTTCTTCTGCGAGCTCACTTCTGGCAATCGATTCCTTACTGAAAGGTCAATTTATTCCATTAACATAATCACGTAAGAAGTGTTTTGTGCCTTTAACAGTTATTTAAATAAAAATAACTGTATTTCGTGGTAAAAAAAAATCGGAAAAAGAACGGTAAAGATAGCACTACTGAATGACAGAAGTTATAAATGACTCTGGTGAGAATTAGGTTTTAAAAAAATAAGCAGGGAATGATGCACAGGTTATTAACAAGTTATGTTAAACACTAAATAATGAAAATAGGTTACAATAAAGACACAAAATGTTTTTATCATGAGAAGAACTTGATTAATACAAAAAGAGAAATTTTAGTCTACATTTTTCCTTTTTTTTCTCCTCACCAATATTTCCTCCCCTTTACTTAAGCATTAGTTTTTGATGCATTGTATTTTAATAATTACATAATTCTGAAATAAATCTTTTGTAGCGGAAATAGAGAACTCAGCCATTAGAAATGTATTTTATTAATGATATTACTGGTATATTTTAGTAATTTTAGTAATTTAATTTATAAAAATGATTTTATACCAGTAGTGAAGTCAGTCTACGACGATCCCTCTCGGTTCCAAATAGTTTTTGTCTTCTGTGGAGAAGGTCACCTTAGAGAGTGACTCTTTATTTATAATCTCAGAAACACTGGTCAGTTCGAGAGATGATCGTCTTGTGGTCATTTTGGGAAGTAGACGTCACAAGAGGATTATATTATTACACTGTAATTAAAAATTACAGAGTTTAGTAGTGTTTTTTTTTTGGCAGCACAAGCTAAGTCCAGACTTCTAATAGACTTGGAGCGAATTATCGCTTAGTCTGAAGAGAACAATAAAGTCGTAAGAGGGTTCGAAAATAAACCTTTTTTAAATCAGAACTGGAGCATAAATACACATCTCGTGCTTCACAAATCAATCAACCACCTGTGGCAACGTATCTTAAAATAACAGTAATTTCAAGATCTAAAACTAAGTCTAGTAGTCAAAGATTACACATTTATTTAACGCAAAGTTGGGTCAAAAACCTCTCACCAGCGTAGCAATTTAAATCTCGCAATTTTAATGCAAAGCCAATAAATACAGTCTTATCTGAGCTAACGAAACCCAGAACTTAGAGAGAGGCAGAAACTTTCTCTGTGTTACAATCCAACAGCCTCACATTTAATACGCTTAACCTGATTTGCATTCGGGAAGGTGAACGGAAGGAAGAAGTGTCAGCCTAGATCTAAATCGCAAAAACTGGTTAGATTAACACAATGTAACATTATAAAGTACAGGGTGTTTATAATTAAAAAACCATATTTTAAAGTTGCCTAAAAGCGAAAACGGTGATCAAAAAATTGTGAAATTTTTAGCGGACATAACAAAGGTATGAAAATGTTTTTCAGCGAAAAAGAAAATGCTGCAAATAGAGTCACCAGACGGCATTATATTGATAAATTATACATTTAGTCACACCTTTACAATAGTTTTACAGTTTTACAAATTTTCTTACAAAAATCATGTTCCCCATGATGGCCATCATTTTCAGCTAACATTTGAAATCGCAAAATGGCATGTTCCATAGTTGACCGAAATGAATGCTGGGAAATTTTCAGGACGTAATGTGAAATACTGCTTTAAGATCGGGTAAAGTTCTCACGACTTACCAAATGTTCAGCTGTCCCCAAAGCCAAAATAGCGCATGGATTAAGGTCTGGGGATCGGAAAGGCCACATATTATTAAAAGTACCGGTTGTTTTGGTAAAGCAATTTCATTAGCAAAGCGCGATCTCTTAAACTTATCGTCATTATGAGCAACAAGCAGATTGAAAACAAAGTCTCCGCGTATTACAAAGCCTAGAATGTGTCTAGGCTTTGTAATAGCTGCTGCATGACGTCGACAAAGATTTATATTTTTTGCCAGGGGTTCTGAAAGTAAAACATCCTCTGGCAATGCTATTTGTAATTTGTTTTTTCTCTGAAAGACATTGTCTTCCCTTCATTAAGTCCGCCACAAAATTCCACAATTTTCTGATCACTGGTTTCGATTGAACGCAGGTTTGAAATACGGTTCTTTAATTATAGACACCCTGTACTATATTGCTTCTATCATTCTATTTTTATTCTTATAATCTATGAGTTATTGGATAAATCAATATTTTTATTTCAGATCAATGACAAGAATTCTCCTAATTGATGATTTGCTAAACCGTAGTTAGTTAATGCAGTTAAACAAAAATGAAAGACTTTGGGTAACGTATCGTAGCGCGTTAAAAGTGAGAAAATAAAGCAAGTGCTTTTTTTTTTCTCTAATTAAGAACTATCCTGAAAAATCATTCTATTTTAGAGACCTGGAACACTATGTAATGTAAACAAAACAGTGTGTAAAAAATAGTAACTAAGAGCTCATTTTCCATGTTTCAGGTTCCACTGTATGCCGGTCCTAACCTGCAAATTTTGCAGTTCTTTTTTTTGCCGGCTGTCATCAGGTAGCACTCCTAAGAGCGATGCAGCGAGAGAAATGTCGTGGTCTCGAAGACAGGCTGAAAAGTGAAAGGGAGCGTGATATCTAGTCACGTGGTACATTCAAGGCATATGAATGGTCGAAGAGATAGCGGTCGAAATGCAAGAGCACATTTCATGAGGACACTCATTTTATTTGTTGTTGTTAGTGATCTGATTAGCCATTGGGCTAGACCAGATGCATGAGTCCAAGAACCGTCATTAAATCCAAAACAAGGGTAGGTCGTTTTAACAGATCCTCTTTTACAAGTCCCAAACATGTGAGATGTTCAGGAGTGAAATGATGTTCAGGAGTATTACATTTCCTACAGATGATGTAGATCTTATTTCTCCAGTCAAATTGAAGGCATTTCAGATGTCCACTTAGGAGCCTTGTCAAAGAAGTCTGCTGAGCCCGATTATCCCCAAAAGCAATAGGCTGCCTGCCAGAGTACTCATTTTATATTCGCTGCTATTACCTGCCATAGCGTTTGCCAAACAATTCTTGTCGCGGAACTCTTTTTGAGTTCTAGAATTTTTAAGGTTTTGGTTTGGTTTATGTAATAATGACAAAGCCGCGAGGGCTATCTGACTAAGAGGAGGGATGCTTTCATGGAGGACTTTCAAAGGGAAACTGGCTCATGTGTACGTTGCACACGGAGAAAACCACGAAAACGCCCATGCCGTCAGCCTGTTCACGGGATTCAAACCTCGAACCGAAACTACCAGTATTCAGAGACTTTACACGCGCGCCGGGCCTTTTTTTTTTTAAGAATACGACAGTAAATTTGGGCTTTCAGTTATAATAAATGATAACACAGATGTATTAGATAAATAAAATAAATAGTTATTCCAATTTTTATATCATATATATAAAAGAAATATTTTTCAGTTTTTAATGTTGGAGAAAATGGACACAGTTTTCAATGACTTCAAAGTGTTGAACCTTCGAATTAAAAATTCTTTTTATGTCAGATACAATGGTAGAAACCTGAATTTTTACATCAAATGCAGCATTAAGTCGGTTTCTATAGTTAGATTCTGTTGCAGCCCAATGTGAAAAACATGGCTCACACAAATATATTACCACAAAAAGAAGTAAAATATCAGTAACTTGTTTTCATACGCTAAGATATTCTTTTGACAAACTTATTCAAAATTTGTTTAGTAGTATTTCTTTAACCTTTTGCTTTATGCAAGAATTAGTTGTCAAATCAATTAATTTTTTTATATCTACTGTGTTCATATCAGTCAGCTTAGCTGTTGTCATCGGAGGATTTTGAATCCAAGAATTGTTTTCCTAGCACTATGAGAAATATTGACCAAACTGCAAGTCATGAAGATATTATAACATTTCGCTGTAAACTTTACTGTCTACTTCTGCTATCTGAGACAGGGACACAGTCAAATTTATTCTCTTCTAGCGAAGAAATCCAGAATATCAACTTTCATTCGAAAGACTCAATATTATCCTTTAATTTAAAAACAGAAATAATTCTGCCTTGCAATGATAAATTTGTTTCGTCACAATTATACTGCCTGTATTTCGTTGGCAAGACAAGCCAACCGGTATCCTGCTACATCATTAAAATTATTTAGACTGCGATTTAATCCATTTTGTTTCATGTTTTTAATTAAAATCTGTGCGAGTCTATCTGTTTGTTTGTTTTTCTAATTATGGCATAATCTCCGGAACGGCGAGGATTTCAGTTTCGAGAGAGGTACCCCGGATTCCAAAAATTCGTGGGAAGCCATTTCGACCATTTTCATCTTCGTATAATTTTAATCAGCCGAGATATTAATTAAAAACTTTGAAGACGCTAATTTTCGCACTCATTTTTCCGAGTGGCAACCGTCTCGGGAGTCGCGGAGATGAAAATGCTTTATTTCGAGAAGTGTTTGCCAATGTTCACTTTCAAATCGTAGAGTTTATTAATAAAAAATTTGAAAGTTTTACAAGATATGAAATAATTAAAAGGGGGAAAAAAAGAAAACCTGAAATGTTTCAGATTTTAATTTACGTCCAAAGGGGAGTTTTTAACATTTTGTGTGTTACCTTTATTTATTAAATATCATGTTCTTCGCACTTAAACCATAAAATTCAGTTAAAGAACAATATCGCAAAATAATTTTAAACTGAACATATCTTTAGAATTTCCTATACACAGTCTCACGCGCTGGAGATTAAAACGTTTTTTTCTGTACAACGTTGCCATTGCTCACTTTGAAATCCTTGAGTTTGTTAATCAAAAATTCGTTAAACTTTTACAAAATATAAAATCGATAATAAAACTAATTCCAAATTTCAAATTTGTAATTCCAAATGCCCATATTCGCAGCAGAATTACGTCAATGAAAATTCGATGGCTCTAGGTACCGTCGTTTTATTACAATGCGAGAAACATACATCCATTTATGCGCATTCTTCATTATTTAATTTCTCTAAATATAATACGTTTATTATACAATATTTGGTCGCAACAGTTTGAAAAGTGAACCGAGATTTAATGTTTCCGACGCAAAATCGCAAAACAAAAAAGCAATAGTCCTTCAGAGACAAAGCCACTTTGGACTAAAAATAGCACTGCCAAACATTAAATATGTTATTTTTATATAACGTCATATTCTTACGTTGAAAAAATCACGCGATTGCATGTGACGTCTTTTTATATCGAAAATTTTTTGTTATGTCAGCATTTTAAATAAATAGTAGGTTAGGATAACTGACACGATATGTTATTGCCACGTTAGTTCTTTTATTGATATTGAGAAAAAGTTATTACATTACATTATATTTCAGTCATGACGTCATACGTATACATATTAACCTGAAGTGTCAAAAGTTTCTCTTTTCTGGTTTGGCAACAAAGAATTATTTATGAATTGTTTGTTGCCTGGAAACAATGAACTGATTTCATTCATGCTGAAATGCTTTTACGCATTTTCTTTTCAGGTGTACAAAAGCCTTATAAATTTTGCTTCGTCGAAGCCCGCACATCTGATGGGCTTGCTCGCTAGTTTCTTTTAAAACTTGTTTTGTATCCTTTTAAACACATAGAAGCAGACAATATTTCATTGTTCTCTAACTTTTTTCGTAATTATTCGCTGAGCACTTAATGATTGTTTACGGAACACATTGGAAAACGTTGATCCGTCACATTTAACAATTTAATGCATGGAAATTTTCTAAGGCTAGAAACAGTACTAAAACCTATTAAAAAAAGAAGTGAACTTAAGTTTACTCACTCTGAAAAGTTTGGCAAACTCTTAAAGAACACAAATTATCGGAAATTTGGTTGTTATTCAAGTGATCTAGATCAGTAGTACTTAAAGAGTTCAAGGAGTCTTTTCATAATATGTGCATTTTTTCGGTCCTTATAATCATTAATTGTAACGATATTTTTATGGTATGTTCAATAGACAATAATGGCGCGGCATTTCTGACAAAGTTCTACAGTAAATTCAAATGCCGCAATCTAAATTTCTATGTGTAGTTCAGCGGTATTTCTGTTTAAATCAACATTTAATCCAGTTTAAAAGGAAATTTATTAGAATACCGAAAAAAATTAATCTAATTTGTAATCTATTTAACATCTGATCAGTACGATGATCAGCTTCACCGAACGAATCGAAAGCAAGTTCCAATGTTCAGACTGTTGCTACTTAGAGTTCTCTAAATCAGTGCGCTTCTACTGATTTTCATGCTGCCATTCAGAGCTAGAGAAAAGTGTCTATTCAAAGCGGAACATCATATTTTTCACAATAAAATTAAATTATACACCATCTTTCAGTTTTGAATATCGTTTGCGGCTCCGTAATCGGAAGACAGTTTTCCTTTTTGGGAACATTTGCTTCGTTCAATATTTTTTCGCTACTTAATATAGTTAGAAACATAGACACAGAAGAAAATAAATAAATGTCATAATCAAACAAACAAAATCTTTCTAGTTGTTTTAATTGAGGAGAAATATGCAGTTGATCGAAAATCACAAAAATGGCACTTTCCGTTTCGAAGGACTGCTTAGGAATTTCGAACTGATTTCGATAAATTTACGGTGAAAAAATTAAAACAATTCTCAAAAAACAATATTCAGACTTGATCCAGCAGTTGCTGAGCTACAGAAAAACTTCCAGTAATAGTAAGCCGTCATGTTGGCGCAATAGGAAGTCATTTTACTTTAAAAACTGTATACTTCTTTAAGCACAATCTATAATATTTCACCACACTCTTATGATCCAAAGTTTTCAGACTGATGATATGTGTTATGTTTTAGTCGTAACGAAAGTAAAATTTTAAAAAGTATAAATTAGTGAAATAATTTAAAGCAATATTAAGGCTTATTTTATTATTACATTTTTCATCAGTAATAAATAAATAAATATGAAACTAAAGTCATGAAATCAAATCATATAAGCGTAAAATTACCATATTTTTAGTCACAAAAACTTAAAAAATTTTATTGGAAAATGTCTAAAGAGTTTTCATTTAGTATTTAAAGGTGATTAGAATATTGCATTATATATGAGGTTGATTTTACGCATTTGTTTAACTCATATATTAAGCAATCCATACCATAACTAACCAGGCTTGAACACTCTTTTTCAAATGATATTTTAGTAGTCATATGCCTCTAAGGGTTTACTGAATCATTGTAGTATATAATGTACTTTTTTGACTTCCTCAGAAAACATGCTTTGAATATATAGCTTTAATGTGCAAAATTAAACTTCTGATCTTAATTAAAAAAAAAAAAAAGATGGAGGAACTCTAGACTTAAAAGGCAGCTTCTTCCTTCTTGAAAGGAAAGAGATGATCATCGTACATGAAGATAATGTCATATAATAACTAGGTTCGAAAACCACAATGATCTGTACATCATTATTTTAAAAACAAAATTTAAATTTTGAAAATATCCCAACCTAATCCTTGAAGATGCAAAATAAATTAACTCCGATGCCAAGGTAAAGTGCAACCAAAGAAACAAAACGGTGCCAACAAATTGTTCTTAACCTTGAGAACGAGGTTCGGTAACAAGAAATCCTTGTAATTATGAAGTTTGGTAGTTTTCAGAAGAAAAACTTTGTTCAGAAATACGATATTCCTTTGAAAATACAGGAAATGATTCTAAAAGGGGCAATTCCCTATATCTTCCGTTCTACTGGACGAAAGTTAACTTTCGTTTTTCATGTCTCGAAAGTGCGACTTAGGATATATGTTAGATATATATATATATATAGCACTGTTCTGACATAAGTATTTGGACAAAAAATTGGGTTTTTCCGAATATAACTACTTTTTTAAATATATATATATATCATATATGTGAATCAAAATTATTATTTAAACTAACGGTAACTCTTTAATTCTGTTCTAAAAATCATAATAACTTCTCAGGATTGCGTCATTTCTAGATCATTCCATTTTGCATGGCCTGCGCAGCGCTGATGACGTAATAATTGGGAACTGGAACTTTTAACTCAAACCAAAACATTTCTCTTCGTGTGCTTCCATATTGGATAACTATGCACTTCAGCTTCTCTCTGTGCGCTGGTTGGACATAATTTCGCTATGTTCCCTTCCTATCGCTACAACATCAAAAATGCAAATCTTCTTGAATAGGCACGAGTAAAGTGCCAAGTGATTGTGGCCACCAACGTCAACTGGAAAATAAAAATGGAATTAAAACCGCCTCGACTGCCAAATCTATTAGATATTACGAACACAACATTTTAGCATACTACACAATCAAAAATCTACCTCTTCAATATGAATCTACGATCTATCCTAGATAACTATTATGCATCGACGCTGCTCTGTATTTTTCTTGTTTTCATTACATATATATTTATTTAATTTTGGTACGGCCGATTGCAACCAAAAAGGGAGGTCCACAACTGCATGTTATAGCAGTTCTATATACAAAATTCCAGTTTTCTGAGACTACTCGTTTTTGAGTTATGTGAGATACATACATACATACATACGTACGCACGTACAGACGCCTCGAAAAAATCTCTTCTGAATCCATTTTAAATCAGTTCTATAATCCGTTTGGGGTACGTGGAGATATCACGCAAAAACGTCGTTAAACTGCGTTCGATAGCGGTCAAAATGGATATTTTCGAATGGATGTATATCAAAATGGATATATAGTGAGCTTCCTCGTGGCAAACACGATCATTTCCGAAAGCGATCAATATTTCTCAGAACTTAAATAAGCACTGGCTTTGAACTTCACCTCTCTAATACAGTCACCACCACAAAAAACCAAAATCATATGATACTGTGAGTGATCGTCTTTGAGCAATCCTGACTCTGAAACAAGATATAGTGTTACCTTAGCGTACGTCATTAATCCTTTCCAGATCCTTGGACTTAGCTAAACTGGATGTTTACCGAACTAACATTTCCAATAAGAAATAAAGGGAAATAATTAATCCGTTCTTGTACAAAAACCCTATTCTATTATTATAACACTGTTTACACAAATGCAGTGGGTGAAATATATACTGAATATGAATGATGAACGTCTTTTGTTATCCAGATCAAAAGCAGTTTCTCATTGTCATGTCAAAACAATTGTCTCTAATCTTTGTTTGGTAAACAATTTCACCCCCTTTCGCAAAGTTAGCCGATTTAATAGCATATTCTTTCTATTCGCATTTAATAGCATTTTGTTTTGTTTTATTTAACAAATGTCATATTTGTTGTTATAATAATAGTGATAGATACCGTCGTACTTAGCATACGGTGTGCAATAGCCAAGTTCCACATGCGCATGTCATCTTCGTTTTTTTCAACAATATCTTTTTTTCTCGCCTCAGTGGTGATGTGATCCTAACAATTTTCTTTGTTGCTTGACTCATTAACTTTCTGATAATGTTAATGAGTTTACAAGAAAAAAAAAGAAAGGAAAAAAGTCTGAAAGGTTTCAGACTTTAAAAATTGCCTAAAAGAATACGTTAAGGTTTTCGTTTTTACGCTCCCGCTAAGTTTGCAGTACACCAGTCTGCTGTTGCACTCACCATTTTTGACATTTTAAGCCTTATTATTGAGCATCGTTTTCTTCGAACTTACGCCATATACAATTCAACAGCAAAATTACAAATTTTTAAAAGCAGCTTAGCAGCATATGTTTAGAATTCCCTATGTAGTGTTAAGTGTAGGCATACATGTACAACATTTTAAAGTTTTTTTCTCTATTTCCTCTGTTCATTATATCAGTGTTTAGTTTTCTTAGCAAGATGGCTTGCAAGCAATATTTTTTTGTCTTTTTATTATTAACGTTTTGTGTGTTAACTTTATGTATTAGATATCCCCTTCTTCACACTTACGCTACAAAACATTTAATTCAACAGCAGAATCACAAAATATTTAAAACCGGCATATTTTTAGAATTTCCGACAGACACTCTCGCGCGCTGAAGATTCATATGTTTCATTTCGAACAGTGTTGCTACTGCTTATTTTCAAATCGTTGAGTTTACTAATCAAAAATTCATTAAAATTTTACAAAATGCGAAACATAAAATTCGAAATTCAAAATTCGGTCTTTCATGTGCGCATGTTCGGGTGTAGGATTGCGTTATTCAAAATTTGATGGCTCTAGGTACTGTAACTTCCGCAAAGTGCGAGAAGCATACATGCATGCAGATTCTTTATTATTTAATTTCTTTAAATATAACACAGGGCGTTAATACTTCGTGGCAACAACTACGAGGCAAAATTCCCATTTCGAAATTAATAGCCCCTTTTATGCTAAAAACAAATTCACGAAAAAACACAAAATCGGTTAAAAATTCAGAGTTGTAACCCGGATGTATACTGTAGTAGGAATAGGCATAATGAGGCTTATAGGTATTCATAACAATATCTCGAAAGAGATAAACAGTAGTGCCCTCAGACGTGATTCCTCGAATTCGAGTCGTATTCCAAACAGTATCGTATGCCAAACAAAAATTGTAGCATCCAAACATTACGTATACCACGTTGGACGTATTTCGAAGCAAACCCAGGTATTACCAACTTACAGCTTCAGAGCATACATTACATAATCAGAAACTGTTTTCTTATGATGTAAGAAAAAAAAATTCGAATAATAATTCGTTTTGTGAAGTTAATCTATTGAAAATGCTGCTTTTTCCGTGAAACATGTCACGGCGACGGACTGTAAAAGGGCTATTATTGCTTGTCACATTTAGAGGCAGGCCATAAATAAACAAATAAGCAACAGTATTGAACATTATTTCTCTAAGATGATTACTTCCAGGCAAAACCAAGATCATCAGGAACCATGTTTTGTCGCTCCAAAAATAATGTAGCGAAAATTGCTCCCTTCGACTGAGCTCCTCATAGCTTAGTGGAGAAGACTCGAGACCTAAAAGTCCCGGGTTCGAAACCTATTAAAGGCAAGATGCCTGATAATTGGTTTTTATGTAAATTTCCTTCTTATTAATCTGTTTTTTTTTATGTTCCAGAACATTCTGAGTCTGAAATGTTCCAGCATCAGCTGGTCATAAGTAGTGCTTCATTCAGTTCAAATTAATAAAGTCTTGAGTTTAGACTTCACTTCTTGCCTATTCATTTGTACAATTCCTTCATCTATATGACAGTTTGGAGAAGGCGCCGAGTACTAATCAGTTACTACGGCAGAGTTATGCCTAAGCCTGCGGATTCGGGGACTTCCTCCTGAGTTTGGGCTCTTACAGGATTCGCGTAAAAGATCGTGGAAGATGGTTGGTGAGAATGAAACCGAGCAGAATCCTCCAGCAGGAGCTCGTTCCGCTTCGAGTAACATCGCATCAATAGCAGTCTTGACGCACCAACTATCCAGAAGCCAGTGTATATTCATCGGGGACAACCAAAAAGGTACTAATAGATGGCTCAAGGACTTTGATCGAATCACCGACTATAACCACTGGGATGATCAAACGTGTCTGGCGAAAGTCATTTTTTACCTCGCCGGAACCGCTCGACAGTGGTTCGATAATAACGAAGACACATTTACTAGTTGTACTGTGTTCAGGAATGCTCTTAAGAACACATTTTCCCGTGCAGCTGACATAAAGCGCCAAACTGAACGATTATTACTCACCCGTGTGCAGCAAATCGATGAGACGTCTGAAGCTTACATTCAAGATGTTCTTGCTCTCTGCCGAAAAGAAAACCCATCCATGTCTGAAAACGAGAAAGTGGCCCATCTCATGAAAGGTATTGCTGAGGACTTGTACCAGGTCCTGTCATCCCAGGACTATGACAGCGTCGATGACTTCGTGAAACGCTGCCGGCACATGTATTCGCAAAGCTGTCGAGTTAACAAGCCCCCCAGTAGGATCCACTATCAATATTCTTACAGACAGCCTGTCAGTCATATATGCCTTACGAAATCCCAGACATCCTTCTCCTATCATAGCGGAGATTCAAGACATGCTGAAGGAGCGTTCGCCGACAACGAATACCCTCATATCTTGGATAAAGGCGCATGCCGGCATTCAGAGTAATGAGGAATCTGACAGGCTAGCAAAAGAAGCAGCTCGCAATATCGATGCTCAAAGCGTTATTACCAAACTCCCGTTGTCTCACCTTAAAAAAGTGACAAGGATAGCAGCTCAGCACCAGTGGCAATGGGAATGGGACACTACCGAACAAAGCAGAAGGACCTATAAATACTACCATAAAGTTTCGCTCGATCGTCTTGAGTGATCCCCACAAATAACGACATTTGTGACGGGACACGGGCCTTTTCCCTCTTATTACTATGAGCGAGGAATTGCAAATACCAAAAGTTGTGTCTGTGGAGCCATGGGTATACCATACCATTACTTGACCCAATGTCCTCTAATCGCACAGCGGCATGTGCAGCTTCCGGAACAGGCAGTTTCTCATAAGCATTATCTGATCAAACAGCCAGCATTTCGCAGAAAAATATGCAAGATAATGCAGAAACTGGAGGGATTGGGAACAGATTTGTGCAGTGTAGAATAGATCCCAGTCAATCTCTCTCTCTTTTTTTCCTCCTCTGCAGATTTAGCAGAGATCAGCATAGCCTAAGTACTGTATATATTAGGAAACATGTATGTATTATCGCCAATGAAAATTATTATGAGCTATGTAAGCATGTATTATGTAACAGGCTCAGTGTATTATGAACTATGTAAGCATATATTATGAAAGATCTATGTATTATGAACTACTTGTATATAAGCATGCACTATGAACTATGTAACTGTGTAAGAATATATTATGAACCATGTAACTATGTAAGCATATATTATGAACTGTGCAAGCATGTGTATATGATACAGGATCAATGTATGCCCCTATAGGGCCCATGAGGTGTTGCCCTGGATAATTGCGGAGCTCGGACTAGACTCGAATATTCTAAGTAAGCCGCCCGGGTGTTCAGACTCTGCTCTCAACTGACAACTGCCGTCACATAGAAAGCCTTCGACGAAGACGTATTGCCCTACCACGATTTCAGAGGCTATCTAAATGTCTCCGCGGTGTCGGCCGATGCAGACGCCGGTGAACTAAGGTCTATAGTGCGCGCTATCGTCAGGGAAGAGCTTCCGAAGGTCCTGCCGCAAGTTCAGGTCTACACGGAAATAAAACTTGTAGCACCGAATGACATAGCATCTGTGGTCCAGGAAGAGGTTATGGAGGAGCTGGCACCAATCACAGGAGCAGGGAGAAGCAAAAATACTACCCAACGTTCACTTCCAGTTAGGCCGCAGTCAAGACGGGAAGACAGCCAGAGAACTACTCCACAACGTAGGACAGATCTGTGGAGGAATGACGCTAATGTGCCCCTTTGTTTTCATTGCGAAAGCGCAGGACATCTGAGATACTGTAGGGAGAGACGCTAGATATCTGATAATGCAAGAGCCGCAAAGACGTCCAACCCTCGACGGGATAGGGTTGGTACATACAGCTTGGACGACGGATATGCACAACCTACTTCTTCCCGAATAAGGAGCAGCTGACCTTATCCACGATGTTCTCTCAACCGCCGACAATCTCAGTCACCAGTACGCCGCTCCAGCCGTTCCCCACGCCGAACCAATGAGGAAAACTAGCTCAAACGACCTGTACAGGAGGTGAGGCCACAGTTGAAGAAAATCTTCCGGCGTACCATACAGCCAAGTTGAAAAAGAATACCACTTTTATCACCGTGAACGGACAGTGTGTGAAAGTCATTGTTGATTCGGGTGCTGATTATTCCGTCACATCCGAGGACTTACGTCGACAGCTGGATGCTCCTATGTTTACTGAAAATGAACCTATGTTGAAAACTGCCTGTGGTAAACCTGTAGCCGCCTCGGGACGCTGTGTATTAAAAGTTGATTGGAATGGGACTAAGAGGCTTTTTTATTCTTTGTGTTTCCTGAATGTAGTCATCAAATGATACTTGGATGGAACTTTTTCCGTGCCACCGATGCCGTTATCGATTGTGAAAATCAAGAACTTCAACTTGCAGAAATCCTTCCAGACAATGATTTTTAAATAAGTCAGAGTCCTCCTTGTCTGCCGCAACCGATTATTTAATTGAAGCAAACGCCACAAGGAAAATATGTGCCCTGAATTCAGAACTACGGATCTATGATTGTTGGAAATAGATTTCTGATGTGCGAAAAAGAACTATCGATACCAGCTTCAATTGTCAGTATAGATGATGATTGCGGTAAATTATGGGTAACTAATTGTTCTCGACGAACCCAACTGATACTGAAATGGATAAATGCAGTTTAACGATCATAAAAAACGACGCTATTTGTTCCTTAAATGGTCAGGCTCCAGAAGGTTCCAAGGGACATAGGTTCAGGAATAGGTTATCTCAAGAAAACTTAAAAGAAATGTTCGATACTGATCTGACCAATGCTGAGAAAGACGACCTATTGAGTCTACTAGATGCAATTAGTGACATTTTTGATTTTAACAGTATTGCGAGAAAATCTCGATGCAATGCATTGAAGTACAAGATTGATACAGGTGACAGTGCACCAGTCAAACAAAGGTTATGCCGTGTGTCAGCCACTGAGAGGCGTGTGATTGCAGTCGAAGTGCAACGGATGCTAAAAGAAGACGTGATACAGACAGTCCATTGTCATCTCCAGTCGTGCTTGTGAGGAAGAAAAACCGTGAATGGCGTTTTCTGTCGATTACAGAAAATGGAACAAGGTAACAAAAAGGATGTCTATACGTTGCCTCTCATGGATGATGCTTTGAACTGCCTGGCTAGTGCAAAAATTTTCTCTACGATGGATCTGAAATCAGGCTACTGGCAAATAGAGGTTGATGATTAAGACAGAGAAAAGACAGCTTTCGTGACTCCAGATAGTCTCCATGAATTTAAAGTCATACCGTTCGATTATGCAGTTCTCCAGCCACATTCGAACAGATGATGGACACGGTATTAAGAGGCCTCAAATGGAATATTTGCCTTTGCTACCTCGACGACATAATCGTGTACGCATTTAATTTCAAAGAACACCAAAAGCATTTGAGGGAAATACTGAAATGTATCCAAAGAGCAGAACTGACGCTAAATTCCAAGAAATGTCATTCGGGAAAAAGAAGCTGACTATACTGGGACACAAAATCCCGATCCACAAAAGGTAGAGGCTGTAAGATAGTTTCCTATTCCGCAAAATATCACCGATGCCCGAAGTTTTATGGGCTTATACTCCTACTACCGACGATTAATTAAAAATTTCGCGGATATCGCAAAGCCTCTGCATGACTTGTAAAAGAAAGATGCAAAATTTTCTTGGTACGCGTTGCAGATTGAAGCTTTCGCAACGCTCAAAAGGTTGCTGACCAGTGGCACTGTTTTGGAAATTTGGAATTTTTTTTGACATTTTATTCCAGACGCAGAAACGAGGATACATTGACGCTAGCGGCTATGGCATCGGTGCAGTACTGGTTCAGATCCAGGATGACAAAGAAAGACCAATAGGCTATTCATCCAGGTCCCTTACTGCACCTGAAAGAAACTATTCCACGTTGAAAAAGAATGCCTTGTCGTCATCTCGGCAATCAATAAGTTCAAGCCATATTTCTACGGAAAACCCTTCACGGTAGTCACGGATCATCGCCCTGTTAATGTTAAGGATCAATCCGGAAGACATGCACGGTGGGCTCTCAGGCTGCAGAAATACGACATAAATATCGTCTGCAAGAGCGGTCGCAAACACTCCGATGCAGATTCACTATCGAGGAAGCCCCTTACAGAACCAATAATTGGGAACAATAAAGACATCCCTTTCTTCGCAGCAATCGTAGATTACCGAAAAGAGCAGCAAGGACAAACAATTAAAATCCATCATTACAACTCTCAAGAGAGGTGACGCATATCAAAATTATCAAATAAGAAATGGTATACTGTACAAAAGAAGCTATGGTCCTATGGGACAGCAATGGCTGTTGGTAGTACCAAAGCAACTTCTATTCTAAGAAGTCTTCATGATGTTCCAACCGCTGGTTATCTCGGACTTGCCAAAACGTACGACCGAATAAGGAGGAAGTACTATTGGCCAGGGCTATATGGGAGCACATGGCAGTATGTATCACACTGCCGAGAATGCCAAAGACGGAAATAGCCGCTACAACTTCCACCAGGACAGCTTCATCTGATAAAACTCCCTGACACACCTTTTACCAAAACTGGAATAGACCTACTTGAACGCTTTCCTGTTGCTCGAAATGGGAACCGGTGGATTATAGTTTGCACAGATTACCTTACCAGATTTACAGTCACAAAAGCAATACTGACAGCTGAGGGCCCCGAAATTGCCAAGTTTATAGTTGAAGAAATTGTACTGAAGCATGGTGCCCCGAAAGAGATGATAAGTGACCGAGGACGCAACTTCCTATCCACCATTGTTAAAGAAGTCATTCAACTACGCAAGACTTTCTCATCTTCTGACGACTGCATACCACCCTCAGAGCAATGGCTTAACTGAAAGATTCAATAAGACACTGGCAGGCATGTTGTCCATGTACTTAGACGTTGAGCAGAAAACTTGGGATACTATTCTACCATGTGTAACCTATACCTATAATTCTGCCAAACATTGTCATGTTTCAACGGATTCAGCCCATTCTTTCTCATTTATGATAGAGATATCCAGACTCCTCTCTACGCAATTTTTCCATACAGTATTGAAGATTCCGATGATAGTTATGCGCAGCATCTGATCACTAGAGCTTAAAAAGCTAGACAGCTTGCAAAAGTCCATATTCTTAAAGCGCAAACCACAGAAAAGCGCCGATACGACGAAAGGCATCAACTTGTCAACTACAACATCGGAGAGTTTGTATGGGTCTTCACTCCAGTACAGACTTTGTATGGGTCTTCACTCCAGTACAGACTTTGTATGGGTCTTCACTCCAGTACGAAAGGTTGGATTATCCGAAAAGCTTCTAAGACGTTACTTTGGACAGTTTCGAATAACACGACAGCTCTCTGACGTACGAAGTAGAAAGTATAGAATAAAATAGGAAACGACGGAATTCAAAAGACATCGTTGACGTATTGCGATTGAAGCCCTATCTTGATCCAAAAATACAACTAGACGATTAAAGAAAGCCTAATATTTCCAGGAAACCTGTTACAAGGAGACAAACCAGATCGCAGCGGGACGCTGCTTCTTCCTAAGAAGTGGGAAATGTAGCGAAAATTGCTGCTTTCTACTGAGCTCCTGCTAGCTTAGTGGAGAAGACGCAGGACTCGAGACCCGAAGGTTCCCGGATTCGAAACCTATCAAAGGCAAGATACTTGATAATTCATTTTTATGTAAATTTCCTTCTTATTAATCTGTTTTCTTTATATTCGAGAACATTCCGAGTCTGGAATGTTCCAGCATCAGCTGTATATAAGTAGTGCTTCATTCAGTTTGAATTAATAAAGTCTTGAATTTAGACTTCAGTACCTGCCTGTTCATTTGTATGATTCCTTCATCTACGCGACAATAACATTAATTGCATGAGGTAGTCGTTGTTCCTATGTTTGACATACGATAAACCTTTACCAATTTAAGCAATTTAAATTAGGCAAATTATTTATAAAATCGTAGTCCACAATTACCCTGAATCCTCTCGTAGTGAATTCCTCCACAAGACGACCAACTCCGAAAGTTACCAATATTTCTGAGACTATTAATAAATATTAACAAATATTAGTGTTGATCTCGCCTGTCCAAGAAGACGATCTTCTCAATCATCTTATAAGGTTATAAGGTATTTCTCCCGCCTTCTTCGCATGAATTCGTGGTGTAGTGGTCAGCATGCTCGACGCGTAACCGAAAGGTCCGTGGGTCGATTCTTGGCGAAGGCGTTGCTCATTTTTCATGTCTGCTCCTTCGAAATAACCTAATGTCTCTACAAGATATTTCTTCCGCCTTCTTCGTGTGCCTTGGGGGTGTAGTAGACAGCACGCTCGACGCATATTCCAGAGGTCCGTGGTTCGAGTCCCGGCGAGTGCATGGCTCATTTTTCACATCTCCTGCTTCAAAATAACCTAATATCTCTACAGTGGGGTCCGAACTAAAAGGGGGGGGTGGATGATGATTCTCCACCACGAGGATTTGGCGACTGGGTCCCCTAATCCACAGTCCCTCTTTAAAAGAGGAAGTATATAAGTTATTTCTCTCGGCTGCATGCGAAGAAGTGTGGTGGTCAGTACGCTCGACGCGTATTCGAGTGGTCCGTGGTTCGAGTCCCGGCTAGGACACGGCTCATTTTTCACTTCTACTGCTTCCAAATAACCTAATGACTCTATAATCTGGAGCCGTGAGTGGTATGTTAAAAAGGAGTGGTATGTTATCTTATCTCATAAAATAATTTATTTTATATTGTATTTTCCTCTGTATGATTTCTTTATTTAAGAAATTAATAATTTTTTTCGGAAAGTGAATTTTTAAGATGAAATGGTATTTCAGTTTTCAGACTAGTTGAAAACCATCGTAAAGCCTCAGGCGGATTCCTTAAAACTATTTTAAAGAATTTGTGTATCTTTAAACATTATTCTTTCGAAGTTGAGGTGTTAGGTGTTCAAGGAAAGAATATACATTTGCTTTCATTTCCGTTTTTCCTTCGTTGCGAGATTACCTAACCCTCGATTTCTTGCTTCCTTAATCTTCGTAAAGGAACATTTATTGGATGAATGATTTTATCTTACAAATGATTTTCCCTGATTTTTATTTCTGTATTATCTTAACTGCAACAATCTTGAAACTTAACAAATACTGATATTTATCAAAAGAAAGTATGCGTAATCTACATTTAGTAATATTTGAAGTCTAATGTCATCAAACTAAATGACCTTTGAAACCAAATATAGCCTATTTCAAGCGATTAGCTTTGCAAGCACAGAAATATATGTGATTATTGTGGAAATGTATTTCGTCTGCTGTGATTATAAATGCAAAAAGATTGAAGAAATACGCAGAAGATGGCATTAACAAAGGAACACTGTTAAGCGAACAAACAAGCTTTGGAATGCTATATTTATCTAGCTGGGGTAGCAATTAATGTGCCTAATAGATTTATTGAAGAACTTGCACTAAGGTAAACCCCAAAAAAATATCGAGTATATGATTATAATAATCTATCATGACAGATAAATTTAAAATAAAATGAAGCAGTGATTCCTAAAATATGGGTCGCGACTCATTAATGGATGGCGAGACAGTTTTTGGTGGGTCACGAAATCTCTTTTCTTACTGTACAATCATATTGTTGCGTGTTTACGGGTTCGTAATAGATTGAATGCACAAGTCGAATAAAAGTTAATAAAATGTATTCTTTTCACAAGAAATAAAACAAAATGCTGAAATATTTCCTCAGAGATATTCCTACAATATCACAATATCTCAAACGTTAAACAGAACTCAATTCAAAAACAGAGAAACTAATTCTATCTCACAGCGAATTCGCTAAAATCAGTAACAGCATAAAGTAAACAAACAGTTCACTTAAAACATCAGCAACTGAGCTGAGGTGTTTTAATTCGGCTTTTATAAGCTTTTTTAATTATTCACTAGAATATTCTGGTAAAACCTATTTTCTCGATTTTTCTTTATTTTTATGGATGGCGGCAACAGCAATTACCGGATATTTATTTATTAAATATTAAGTGCACGCGCTCTTTTATTTTCACTTTTTCGACGTAGCTTTCTCTTCAAAATCGTCTGCGTTACACGGGAAAATAAAGCAATTTTAATGACAATTCTAAATAAATAGCTAAATAAATACGAAATCTGTAACAATATGTGTAGTAATAATATACATACCTGCATTTACAAGTTAATTTATAATTATCAATTTATTATTTACTACAATTAATCTTGTTGCGGCTACTCTTTAAGATGATAATTTCTGAAAATAATTAATATTTTTTAGAACATTAATAAACATCCGCACTAAATATTATCTTTCTAAGATAGACCACCACCGCTGAAGCAGAGAATCCCGTAGAAATGTAAATTGTCTTCTCAGAAAAGGTTCATTGTAGCCATATATATTTATTAATTATTATTTCAATATTTCATTCCTTTCTTCCGAGAATCTCCTTTTTCCGTCTTTTTTCAGACTAACTACATGCCTGATGGTCATATTATCAAAATTATAAGCAGTGCGATCACTAGGTTGAAAAGGGAGAAATATACTGGCATAATGTACAGTGAATCTCTAAGAACTCACGGTTTCAGACCATTCTGGTCTTCTTTATTCTTTTCATATGCAACCAAATTTTATGTTCCGCTTGCTGAATATTGATGGGATGACATTTCTTAAAAAATACAAGTTCTGCATTAGCAAATGCTCATGAGAATGTGTTTACGACTTACAATATTCTGAAAAGCTAAAGTATGTATAATAAATTTCACGGCATAAATTCTGCTTTGAAGTCTGATTTAGCCCAAACAGGCAATTTGCCCAGAAGGGCTATTGATTTCGTTTCGGCATTCGTTTTGCGTTGGTTCACTATAAACGGGGTTTCACTTTTCAAAATGTTGCCCCCAGATATTAGAGCACTGCATTATATTTAAAGAAATTAAATAATGAAGAATCTGCATGAATGTATGTATGTATGTATGTTTCTCGCACTGTGAAATAACAGCGGTACCTAGAGATATCAAATTTTTAATAACGTAGTCCTCCACTCGAATATGGGCATCTGGAATCCGAATTTGGAATTAGTTTCATTATACAGGGTGTTTATGTCTCGGACCCATTTTGATGTTTAATAACTTATATAATAATAAAGATAGATTTAAAATTAATAACATAAATGGTTAGATAGACTCAAAAAGTTTCATGACCCTTGTCAATGAACTTCCACGTGTGCCCCCTTCGTCGCACGGAGAATATCAAGTCGATATTCAATTTCACACCAGGTACCGGCAAGCATGTCGGCATCCACAGAGGCTATTGCGGTTGTAATTCTGGCTTTTAGGTCGTCCATGTTCGGCACTCTCCTCCTGTAAACGTTGTCCTTTTCAAATCCTCAAAGGAAAAAGTCCAGCGGCGTTATATCAGGTGGCCAAGGAATTGGACCTCCTCGCCCAATCCATCTTCCTGTAAAATGGTCATTCGAAGAACTACGAACGATGAGGTCGTGCACCATCTTGTTGCAAAAAGACATGTGGCTGAAGCTCTTCTAGTTGTGGAAATACGAAGATTTCCATCATGTCTAAGTATATGACTGATGAGACCGTCTTTTCTGTAAAAAAGAAAGGCTCTATGACTCGGTCGTGCATTAGCCCACACCACACATTAACCTTTTGGGAATCCCTTTGTGCCTCATGGTATTCATGGGGGTTTTCAGATCCCCATATGCGCACATTATGGCGATTAACAATGCCAGAAAGATGAAAGGATGCTTCGTTGGAGAACATTATGGGCTTCAGAAATTCAGCTTCATCTTTTATCCTCCTTAGCATATCTGTTGCAAAGGCCATTCTCCTAGGCCTATCGTCCGGTTCAAAACTCGAAAAATTTGAACTTTGTATGCATGCAGTCTTAATTTTTTCTTAATAACCTTGTACATCGAAATTGGCATATCCAATTCTCTTGCCGCTGATCTCACAGATCTTCTAGGATTGTGTAAAATGTCTCTCTGACACGCTCAACATCAAAATCACTTGTGCAGGGACGTCCGAAACGTTTCTTATCTGCGATACTTCCAGTTTCTAGAAAATTCTTTTTCCACCGCAAGATGCTGCTTTTAGACGGAGGATCATTTTGGTAAATTCTTCTGCAATTTCTCTGTGTTTGCATTATGGATTTCGTTTCTATGAACCACCATAAAATCTATCCTTTCTCTTGTGGTGTATGTATTCTCCTTAATATCCGGTCGAATAAAACATCACATACAAAAGTACTAGAACAAACATATCAAAAGTAAATATAACATTGCAATAGTTGCCAAAAACAAAAGAGAGAAAAATGCAATTAATAAGCAGACGATATTTAGAAAAGTACAGATATTTAGACTGGAAAATGAAATTATCTGAAATTAACCACACGCGCAGACGATATTTACAAAAGTAGAGATATTCAAACTTGAAAAGGAATAAAAAATACATAAAAATGGGCGAACATAAAAATGGGTCCGGGACTTTATAAACACCCTGTATATTTAATATTTTGTAAAGCGTTTCTGAGTTTTTGATTAAGAAACTCAATGATTTCAATTCGAGCAGTGGTAACACTGTACGAAAAGAAAAGCATATTTATCTCCAGCACTCGAGACTGTGTATGGGAAATTCTAAAGATATGCTCTTTTCAAATATTTTGTTATATTGTTGTTGAATTAAATGTTATGGTTTAAGAGCGAAGAACATAATATTTAATAAATAAAGGTAATACACAAAAAGTTAAAAAAGACCCTTTGGGAGTAATATAAAATCTGAAAACTTTCAGATTTCTTTCTTTTTGTTAGTTTTATTCAATTTTATTTTTTAATTGTTTTAACCGTATTTGGTGTTTTATATTTTTCTAAATTTTGCAATTTTTGATAAAGATATTTTCAGATTTAATGCATTTTTGCCTTGCCGCGAAGTGAAAACTGAATTAATTGAATAAGAACTATATCTCTTATGAAATTCGAGGTAATAAATTTAAGTGAAATGCAGTTAAAAATGAGTATAATTTAATATTCCGTGCAAGGAATTCATCTGATGTACCAATCAAATTTTTTCTTATTACAAAAAACATTTATACTTTCACAACTTTCATTAAGTCTGTTAGAAGTAATCAATTCTGTTAAATGACTAAACAGTAATTTAAAAAAACAATTGTGCTAAAAGTATTTCTAAACTAACTTCCATTCGTTGGTCACTGATAAGAATAAAACTCAGTAGTAAACTATTATTTCAGAATATCAGTTCTCAAATTTTAAAACAAAAAATTTTAGAGAGGAAATCTATGGTACGAGTGTAACAGAAATGCTTAAAACACCTTTTCCAAAAATAACATCACAAAAATAAAGAAATCAGAAATTAAAGCATTAACATGTGACGCAACAATTCACATTTGCATTAACACGTTATACAATGCTTGATATCTTTTTTTCCTTTTCTATTTCATTTGCAAGGAAGTGTTGCGAAGAAATCCGTATGTTTTTTGCTATTACCAGGCATGAATAAAAACGATGAAAACAGAATAAAAGTTGTAATACAAAGGTCTTACAACAAGTTAATAACCTAGCAACTGTGAACCCAAGATAACTGAGCAGATGTTGAGCGAAACAACATTGGCTTTTCATCAACTGAACCAAAGCAGATGAAGTGGGTGATACAAAATTTTGACAAGCGATAATTAGGAGGAAAGAAATATTGCGTGCAAAATGGAAAATTTTCCTCAATTTCAGCAGAGATGTTTGTGTCAAATGCTCTAATTGATAAATCAAGAATAAAAAGAATTCGGACTGACACCAATGAAATTATTCCGTCACGTAACAAACTTGAAGCGAAGTGTGTATACTCACAGTTGCTCTGACTGAAAATTTAACTTTAAATGGAGTCAAATTTCCTTAATTCTTCCTTATTAATATAAATATGTCTTCAAAATTTTAATAACTGCCAGAATAAGTCTTAGATGAAAGAATTCCTTGAATATTTTAACTGACAAGACATGAAATTTATTTAGCTTTAATTTCAAATGAAAGCTTCCATTGCATTTCCAAAGTTTTCTGTCTTCTTCTGTCTAAAAGACTTCATACTGAATATTACTTCAACGTAACATTCGTATGTTGAACTAACGTCGTTTTATGTTAGTTCAACTCACAATAATGCTTATGTAGTAAATATCTTGTATGCATCTTTAAACACTGAACCTATGTTTACTTTTACCTCTAACACTCTTAATCCACCTGTAACCAAAGTTTAATGATTTATCACTGAAAATTTAACATGATTATCCGAAATGAATTTATTTATATTATAAAAAATTATCATTTATATCATTCAGACAACGTGGCAGTTTATCACATGATTTAACTGTCTCCCTCCTTCCAACGTTCCTTCGTGGTGTAATGATAGCACACTCAGCGTGTATTCGAGAGGTCAAGGTTCGAGTCCCGGCGAGGACATTCTCGTTTTACATGCACTTCTGCTTCAAAATAACCTAAAGATCTTACAGTGGCGCCCAAACTTCAAAAAAAGGGTGGTGGACAATAATTCGTCACAAGAGGATTTGGCGATTGGGTCCCCTAATCCTCAGTCACCCTTTAAAAGGGGGAGTATTTTTCTTCCCCCTTCCAGCATACCTTCGAGGTGTAACGGTAGCGCACTCGGCGCGTATTCTGGAGTCCCAGGTCCGAGTCCCGGCGAGGGCATTGCACATTTAGAAGCTATTTAATGAAATAAATAATGTAGGTATTTGTAGGCGAATATCAGTTCAAATGTCTCCCCTTTCAAGAATAAGGTTTTAAATACCCAGTTTCTTAACGTATTTACATTTTTCTTCCTAATAATTAATACATATAACGCATTTGTTTGCCTATAATTAAAAATATTTCCTTCTTAAAAATATTTCCTTATATAATTATCACTTTGCACGGGTGCAAATTACTCTAAAATTTAATTTCTGGGACCTTAAAACAATCAGAACAACTTATCGTTTCGTTTTAAACTTTTCAGTAAAATAATTCTAACCCAGAAGAAGCTTAAAATAAATCTTTTTATTTAGTCGTCAACCTGGTGGGAACCGACGAAAGTAGAAGGGAAAACATAGCTAAACTAATAAGATAACTGGTTAATTAGTACAAAACCCTACATCATAACATCTTATTTTATTGCTACAGACTACTCTGAGAAAAAATAAAGTTCTCTTTGCTCTCAAAACATACATGAACTATCTCTAAGATAATCGTTCATGACTCCAGATATTTTTGGTCTCCCGTGAAAATGAATCAGCTTATAAAAATGAAATTTAAAACTGGCTTTATTTATGTTAAACTGAACTTATCATTGTGGCCGTTATTCTATATGACCTTCTCTGAAAATGACAAGTACTTTTCGAAAGATAAATAAATATTGGTACTGAACGTCATCTCCCTAAGGCAACCATCTCTACAGAGAAATCGAATCATCAGGAACTGTGAATGATCGTCTTGGAAGATTTCACACTGAATAGAGATAACCCCTTAATACGAAAATCTTTGAGTGTGACCAACATTTCTGAGACTACAATTAAATAAGTTGTAGGGATATATATTTATTTTAAATAACCAATTTAATTTAATTTTACGTTAATTTCCTATAAGCTTTCATTCCCCTAATTGTCAGTGCCGGAATATTTAAATTTGGTAGCGCACGTGAAGTAATGTAAATTCTACCTTGAGGAGAAAATATTTAAATAACGAGTCCTAGAAGAGAAAGTTAAAGAATGTGGGCGATCACGATGCTTTTGTAGAGCGAGCTTCTGCTTAGCATTTATTGCTGGTTAATGTGGCGTAACAGCTATTACTTTGCTGCCACTAGATTTTCATCGCTCCTTTAGGAAACAGGATATTCTGAGCCCTGTAGCGTAATCTACTACTTGCTAATAGCTTCGAATTTTTAGCTTAAGTTCTTGTTATCTGAGTGAGGGTAGTGTGTTAGCGTCAAGTCGACGCTTGTGAAATTTAAAAGAGTGTGTCTTCTACTGTATGCTTTCTACAAGTATTTCAGCTGTTACATTAGAAGCTAGACCAGAGGGTCTTACAAACTACAATGTCATCCATAGTCATTTACTAGGCTACCATCTCCCCAGATGATCGAATTATCCGTAAATGCTTCCAATAATAAAATATATTGAAAAACTGGAATTTTATATTTCATGTAATACCCCTTTAAGTTATGCAAGGTTAATGTAAATTAATGCAAGATTCCTATATGAAAGCAATGAGTAAAAAAGAAAGCCCCTTCCCCTATTAAAGCTCTGAAACCTTCCAGTGCAACGCCAGAAATCCTTCCCGTAATCTTAATCTGAAGTGATGTTACGTGACACAGACGCTGAAGGTGCTTTCCCTGTTCCTGTTCGATATATAGGTCACTTCCCGTGTTACACTTTTCCCGTGGCTCAGATCTACCTATTGCAAACCCTGAAGAAAGTCTCCACTTAACTAGACATATTGAAAGATCACGAACGGGAAAGAAAACAATAGATTTTAGAAACTGATAGAGAAAATGCTTCAACACTTGTCTGGTCATGCTCGAAAGAATTCGAACAAGCGCCCAGCATAAAAGGACATGTTTGGCCGACTTTCTTATGTGACAGTAATTCACCATTTTTTACACAATTACCAAAGCAGTTAAAATAAGGTACTGTAAATTGTTTACGGCATGAAGGACCTTTATGTCACCCTTTGTGTCACGAAAAGGTGTACTAAGTTGTCATATATAACATTCTAAAATTTTCGAAAAAATAAAATGATGACAAGTGGAGGGTTTTTTTTAAAGAAATTGTGACGAAACTATTATTCTTCATTTAATATTTTACTTATTAATTCAGTCATCTTAATTTTCTCTTGGTACATGCAAACTGAATGTCCATAACCAATTTTATTTCAGTTAAGGAATTGTGGCAATATAAAAGTGAAATCTGTTGTTACATGCGTACGGGTTCGTTATGGATTGAATGCACAAGTTGTTAAAAAGTTAACAAAAATGTTTTCTTTCCACAAGAAATAAATCAAAATGCTGAAATATTTCTTCAGAGATATTCGCACAATATCACAATATCTGAAACGTTTAGCAAAACTCAATTCAAAACATATAAAATAATTCTATCTCACAGTGAAATCGCTGCAGTCAATAACAGCATTAAGTAAGCAAACAGCAGTTCGCTTTTTACAGCTACAACTACAACAACAACTAAGATGAGATGTTTCAATTCGGCTTTTATAAGCTTTTTAATTATCACCAGAACAATCTCGATTTTTCTAGATTTTTCTGGATGGCAACAGTAATTACGAGATATTTATTTATTAAACATTAAATGCACGCGCTCTTTTATTTTTAATTTTTTGACGTTGCTTTCTCTTCAAAAATCGTCTGCGTTGCACGGGAAATATAAAGGCAATTTTAATTACAGTTCTAAATAAATAGCCAAATAAATGTGAAATCCGTAACACTATCTATCTATCCCCGCAAAGAAAAAAGAAAGAACTTGATTAATGATATTTGTGGTAATTTTGATAGCAAAGGGTGATTAATTGTTGTGAATAATTCGGCCTAGGAAAATCGTTTTTTTTAATTATTATTGTTATTATTATTTTTTATTTATTTATTTATTTATTGAAACAATTTTCGTCTAGAGTCGTGTAAAGATTAACAAGTCATACAAGAAAGATCTTCATTTGAGCCATTCCTTAAGCTACAACTATGGGTCCAACCATGATCTAGCATTTATTTTTCTAATTTTACATTTATTTTTTTTTCTTTTATCAGATGGAAATTCTTCACATAGTAATTCTGCAGTAATTACATGGCAATATACACATTTAATTTGTTGCATAAACTGAGTATGCTATGAGTTGCATAAACTAGTAATGTAAACTCTCCATTATTCATGAAATAAGTTCATACACTGAGTTTCATGCCATAAATTCCGTCTTCTTTGCTATTTATTTGGTTCTTTGAAATGCTAGGCGAATACACAAGTGATGAAAATTCGCATTTTGCCGAGATAGATGCATTTCTAACGTAAGATTCATATATGAACTAAAAGAATATAAAAATGAAAAATTTACTTCGGTATTAATTAAAATTTGACTTGTTCATTTTGTGATTTTGATCTTTCAGGAGAGATATAACGATATCTCTTTACAATGAATTGGGTTTCGAAACTTTTTTCGTTCAGTAATACTGAACAGAAGTTCAGTTTATTATCCTATTCGATAACGATCAATATTAAATATGCGTTAGGGTAAGCATTATATAACTGTTCTTGAAAGAAAATAGATGCAAGTAATCAATCGAGTAAATGACGCGAGAAACGAAAAATAGGAAAATAGCTAGAACTTTCGAAATAAAAAAGAAAGGAGAAAAAAGTTAAAAGCGCTTTACAGATTTCCTTAAAAACTATGATTCATATTACCTGCACAAAAAATATTAAATTTTTGGTTTGATATTAAACGACAGATGAGAACAGACAATTAAAAATTCCAGATCATAATAGCTTGGCTGATAAGAAAAAACTGAGGTAGATTACAACAGCATTAGAATAAAATAATAACAGAATAAAATAATAACAACAATTTAGACCACGGGAACTGTGATATTAAGAGAAGTCCACAACATTTAATCATTTACTGAGTTTATAATTTCTACAAGGTACTAAAGTTTACTCTAAATTGGTAACCGGTTGTCTTTAATATCAACTCTCTCCTATCCTTTCTAACTACATATGCATCAAAGTTCACTCCGGAAGAAGATGTAAATTAACTAACGCAAAGAAGATGTTAGAGCTACATTTAAACACCGTGCGCTTAATCTAATAAAACTGGTAATTGTTTGAATTGACTTATACTCGAATACTTTGGCTTCGTTGTTGACAATACTTGTTTCATAGCTATCAGTTGCAGCTGGTTATCCGTTAGTTGTAATTTTATTAAAGATTTCAGATAGGGGATAATTTCGGAATTTATAGTAGTTAGTTAATAGTCATATGTAGTGTGGTTCGAGCACTCGCATCAAAAAAAAAAATTTATTTCTTGAAATGGAACTTTCGAATTGTACATTCAACCTGCTAAAAATTTTGCACCTTTGCAAGCCATATGTTTTAGTTGCAATTATAATTTATAAACATTAGTTATCAAGTGGAAATTTAGGTGCAAACTTTCAGTCATTTTGAGATAAAAGAGAGTTTTAAAAAAATATCAAAATAGGTACACTGAGGGGGACAATTTCTATATCTCCCGTTCTACTGACCCGATTGACGAAATTCAAATTGTATTTTTCATGGCTCGAGAGAGCGACTTAATATATATTACATTTATATATAGCATTGTCCTAATATAGGTATTTTGACACAATCAGACTTTTTGTGAAATGACATGCCAATTTTTTCCCCTTTTTCGATTCTACGACTCAAATTATGCTTAGATTTTAAATTTTGTTAAATTTGGTGAGAAATTTACGGAAAAATTCAAAAATTTAACTTGGCAAAAATGGTCGACGGGTTTTTACGTAAGTACCCAAAATCTAAAGTCTTCTGCAAAGTATGTTTCGGCATAAATTATGTTAATTTCTTTGTTGCATCTGAGCCATCTTCTTAATATTTAGTGTTTAAATCTACATATAAATTAGACACTGTTAGAGACTTTTAAACACATTTATTAGGCTATCGCTAAGCCAACTTAAAAGCTAAAGTGGATTTTGTAAAAGCAAGATATGAACAATGTTTAAGTACATAGCTGCAAAGTGGAAGCAAAAGATGCAAAATCCCTTTTCAGGAACAATGGAGTGTTTGAGAGAAAAACAGGAGAAATCAGCGCATTTGAAAAGTCTAGATTATGATATATAAGATTTGAGACATCGAAAATTGAATCTTCCAGCATTATATTGTTAAAGCTGTATCAGATAAACTTCGAGGCTCTAATCATTATATTTGTTTTAATTACTAATAGAAAACTCGCTGTAACTTGACATAACAGTCTCATAAAATACGCCGTTAAAATTACTCAATAAAATAATTTGAACTAAAAAGTTGAAATTATAGACTCATATTTTAAACGAAAAGAACATCTCTGAATTTTGAAAAAGCCTCTGCTTTCTGCAGTTAGATAATAAATAAAGTATTTAATTATTGCATTAGATGTACTTAATAAATTTCATCATTGAAAAATTCCTTGTTCGACTGATATAAAATCAAATAGTGAACGATAACCACATTTGTCAGCTGTCAACAAAAATGTGGTGACCCAACGAATATTTGAACTATCAAGAATATTAACCTTCTTGAACGAAATGCAAGTTCTATTTCATTAAACAAATGTAATCATACTAACAAGAAACCGCAAAGATTCAAAACGTTCTCAAAATTAAAAAATCTGATGTGCTTCCTTGTACGGAATATTAAATTATACGCGTTTTGCATTTCATTTAAACTTATTGGATTGAATTAAATCTACTTCTTCGATAGCGCATAAACCACAATAGAATAAATGCAGTCTTTAAAATTCACTATATTTGTTTACCATAGGGACACGCTGGCGCTGGGTTAGTTTAACAGCGTTACATCGCATTAATTTTTTAACTCAGAATGTACAAATATTACGTATATCACCTGAGTAATTATCTAATCGTTGCCACATGTTCTATTCAAATACTATAAATCTAAAACGGTGTATAAAAGAAATTAAACAAAACAATAACAAAAAAATAAATAAATAAAAATAAAAATAAAAAATAAAATAAAAATAAACAGACGATTCAGTATTTCTCATTCAATTAATTCAGTTCTCACTACGCAACAAGGCGAAAATACATAAAAGCTCAAAATATCTATATTAAAAATTACGAAGTAAATCATAAACACTTATTTCCTCGAATAAATTCCAGAATGGATTGAGCATGATTTACTTCGCAGTAATAAAAGAAGACGTTACCGTTGTTGTTGCGAAGCTTAGTTTCTCTAGATTGGCAACAAATCCACTATTCTGCTGAGTTTCAAATGTAAACAAATACGGCCGCTATGGTAAAATAATTAGTTTAGCCTCACTTAAACAACTTTTAAATTGTTGATCATTCTACAATTATAACATAGAGGTTAACTAAAGGTATAAAAACCTTAACTGGAAGATAAGAGCAACATAATTCAATCATTTTTTAAAACAAAAAATGCACAATTTACAAACTTATAAGAATAGAGAAACTGAGCTCACTAAGCCGAGTAACAGACTGGATATATATACACTCACGTTTGTGAAAATTGCAACACCATGAAGGACTTACGCGAGTGAGCTGAAATTTTCAGGAAATGCAAAGTAGCGCATGATATGCAAATGATTAGAATTGCAAATCCGTAGCGCATGCGTATGCTGAGCAGCGCCCTCTGAACGGCTGATGGATCCGAATAAATAGACGGCTGTAGCGAGGCGTGTATGGTTATCGGTGGTTATCTGCTAGTGGTAAACGTTAACTCAATCTGTACTTATGCCTCGTCGACGAAAGAGAGCGAGATTTGAACAACTTACAGAGTTTGAACGAGGGAGAATCATCGGCCTTCGTGAAGCTGGATTGTCGTATCGTGCAGTAGCCTCTCGTGTGCAGCGTAACAGCAGCACAGTGATGCGCGTTTGGAAGCAGTGGACGGACGAGTGTCGGACAACTCGGAAATCCGGGAGTGGACCCCGAAATGTGACGTCAGCTCGCGATGATAGACACCTGGTCCGCATGGCGCGGACGGACCGTACAGCTTCCTCTAGACAATTGGCAGCACTGTGGTCAATAGCTACAGGTGTTTCATTGTGTGCTTCATCAATTCGTAGACGTCTGCTGCAGTGTGGACTGCGCGCACGGACTCCTTTATACAGGATCCCCCTAACGCACGACCATCGCCGCCTGCGGCTACAATGGGCCAATCAGCATAGAGACTGGCGTGCTGATTGGCAGCATGTCGTGTTTTCTGACGAATCCCGCTTTAATTTGTGGTACCATGATGGCCGCATTCGTGTCAGACGCTATGCCGGTGAACGCCACCTTCCGGAGTGCATTATCGAACGCCACAGTGGACGAACACCCGGAGTTATGGTCTGGGGCGCCATAGCATATCATAGACGATCTCAATTGCTACGAATTGTGGGCAATCTGAACAGCAACCGGTATATCCGTGAAGTTCTACAGCCCGAAGCTGTTCCCTTCCTTCAAAGCTTGCCAGGCGCTGTATTTCAACAGGACAATGCCCGCCCTCATACTGCTCGGATTGTTAAATCCTTCTTTGCAGCGCAGCAGGTACAGCTTCTTCCTTGGCCTGCGTGTTCCCCGGATATGTCGCCAATTGAACATGTGTGGGATGTCATTGGTCGGCGTCTTGCTCGTGATCCTCGTCCTGTTGCGTCTGCAGACGAACTTTGGGTACGCGTACAAACGATATGGAATGCTCTTCCTCAGTCAGACATTCAAACTTTGTTTGACTCCATGCCACGTCGTGTAGCAGCACTTATTGCGGCGCGTGGTGGCCACACAAAATACTGATTCTGATCTCTTGTTCTTGTTTGTTTGCTTTGAACATTTAATCATTTATTTGTACCACTACCACTCAACTGTGTATTAAATTGCATTCAATTATGACGATTCCTTCTTGGTGTTGCAATTTTCACAAACGTGAGTGTATATACATATATATTCATATACTTTTGGTAAGGCCGATTGCAACCAAAATAGGAAGTGCATATTTACATGTTATAGCACTCCTATATAGAAAATTTCAAAATTCTAAGGCTACTCCTTTTTGAGTTATGCCAGATACATACATAAATGCTTACGCACATACGACACGAAAATAGTCTCTTCAAAATCCATTTTAAATCAGTTTTATAATTTTTTGCGGGAAAAAAAGTCCTTTATTCTGTCCTTACGTTCAGATATTACGCAAAAACATCGTTAAATTGCATTCGTTAGCGGTCAGATTGGATATTTTCTTTGAAATATAATCCGAAAATTTTCGCGATTACAATACTTCCTTTTTTCTTCGTACAAGGAAGTAAAAAACTGGAATCTAAAATTAAATTCAAACAATTTTCGAATTCCGAGACACTCATTTCGACCAATGATCATTAACTCAACTCAACACCATCTCATTTGTCAATATTCTTTTCGGTGTAACGCTATGTATTCGCCTCTGAAAGTAAAAATCTTTGGAAGTAACAAAAAGTGTATCTTTCATTCATATTTAAATACCGGGAAACTCCCATGGCATACCGGAAGTAATCGTGGGATATTTCGCAATCATAACTAAATACTGAGAAATGGGCTCTGCCTTCCGCAGACGGCTACCTCTGAAAATAAATAGTAATCGCTTAGAACACAAATGAACAACGATATCAAATACTTCCTCCCTAAAACAACAATTTCCACAGAATTTTATTGTACCTCTATTCATTTAGAACCGACTGCAAAGCAAAAGATGTACGTTCTTTGGAATTTTTTTTTTTTTTAATTCAGTGGAGAACTGGTTTGTAGTTACATTACTAGAGGAAGAAAACCTGTTGAGGAATTTAATTTAAACACATATAATGACATGGTTAAGTATGGATTCTTTTTTTCATTAATTTGAATTATATAGCACACACCTGTAGCTATTTCTATAATTAAATATTAAACGAATGATAAATGTTTCATATTAAAATGAATCGAATTTAATGCATTTAACTGTATATATTTAATGTGTCCTTCATGAGCAAAATATTTCTTTCTATTGCGTATCACAGCTCTATGCATTATCATCCATCTTTGCTTTTCGCTGACGTAAGTTTACAATCGGAGTTGTTATTAATATTTGTTTAAGAAAAAAATAAGGTGTTTAAGTGCAAAATAGTCAAGACAAGTATTTAAAAGCAGCAATGTTTAGCAGCAATAATTTCCAATAATCCAACAAAATGTCGTCAGCTGATGATGACGTTTTTGAGAATGGATTACTGCGTAAAGTCGATGACACCATGAAAGGAGATTTGGGACTGCGTTGAAACTTTAAAGGCGAAAAATGCAACCTGTGTATTTGAGCGCTATATGAAAAATCGTCTGTTCGCTTTGTAATTATGCATGTAAATTCCAGTAAGAATTACGTTCAATAAATTTTAAATGATAGAAATAATTTTTCAGTGCAATTACTTGCAAAAGAAATCATACGAAACCTGGGTACGATGCTGCTTTGTTATTGTTTAATAAATGATGGCAAGAAAGATTGTTTGTATAAGAAGGGAGTACTTCCATAAACAATTTTCTAAAGCAAATTGGCTCCTATTCACATCATACACGGGGCCAATCCATCGTTACGTTATAGAGAAGAACGATGAAGATTTAACGATGAATAAACGATGAGAAATAAATTTGCATTTTTTTTTAATATACTGTATGTAATCTAAAAAAAAAGGCGCTCGAATACAAAACACTTGTATTTTAGGAGAGATATCAAAATCTATAAAAAAATAATAAAGGTGAATATTTAATAAGGGCATGGTTCTGATTAGAATTTCATTTATTTCTTATTAGAACGAAAGGCGAGCTACCCGACTGAGTACAATATTTTATTATGGTATAGAAATAAAACTATGAAAAATTAATCAAATATTATTACCTATTTGCTTTTAAGTATTTCAGTAACTAGTATAGTGGATGCAGGCTTAAATTGAAATCGCTGAGCTAGATGTTATAATTAGAGGTAATTGTGTGAGTTATACATACGGTAATCAACCTTTGGGTGTTTTAGTATTTGAATAGTACAGTTATTTTATGTAATATGATAATTAAACTCCTTCCTCTCATTACCCGCAAAGAGGGCCAGCACCCGAGCCGCTGCAGCCGCACCGGGCGGCCGAATTTATGGTTTTTTTTTTTTTTTTTCAAGGAAAACTCATAGCCGCAGATTTTAAAAACCGCAGAGATTGCATCAAGCAGCAAAATGCCTAGCGCCGATAGTTTCTACAATTTCATTTATTAGAATACTCAATTATAAACACCTACCAAATTTTAGAACAAAGAAATAGCAAAAAAAGGTGTTTTATTTTCGAGTAAAAACGGTGTTATTGTTATTATGAATAAATATTAAAACATATGTTAAATTTTGGTCTGTAATATAAACATTACTGTTTAGTTTATGTAATCCTAGTTGTTTAAAACTTTTTAAAATTTATTAAACGATTGACAATTCCTGTTTAAGACGACCACTCATGGTTCCAGATTACTTTGGTCTTCTCTGGAGGTGCCATCTTAGAGTAATGACGTTGAAGCCGTCGTTTGTTTACATTCCCAGAAAGACTTTTTTAGAGGTGGTCGGCTTAGAGAGGTGGTAATCTTGAAAAGATAAAAATTAATGCTGTAGTTAAAAAAAATTTTTTTTCTTAATACATGAGCTTTATTAAGTGGAAAAGGCAGCTTTAATTTTAACAATCTTGAAACTGGGAAGGAAAACTTGTTCAACAACGTCGAATGTAATTGACATCATGATCTAATTTTTCGAAATATAATCCGAGAAGCACGGAAAGTAAAAAATGTAAAAATAAAATCAAACTTTTAATGGATTCCTGTGAGCCCAAATATGCTTTAGTAATTCTAATCATTAACAAAGTAAAGACCAAAGAATTTACTTTTGTTGCAAAGAATGTAACACTCTAATTACTCTTTCAGCAAAAATAAGTAAATGAAGAGAAATATGGCCATCCTTTTGGACGAAGAGCTAATTAAATAAGATTTAATTAATGAACAACAAAACTTTATTTCTTTCATTTAACACGACTATGTGATATGTTATTTAATTATTTACATATCCTATAATATGTTGACTATAAATGTATATACAGTATACACATATAAACTTCATCTGTCTGAGAGCATTAATCAAATGTGAGCCCGATAATATTATCATTATTCCATTTTGATATAAAAAATCTGAATACTTAAAAAATATCGACTTATGAATTTATTTTAAAACAGCCCCAATTAGGAAATAATAATAATAGCGGCAAATTTTGGATAAAATTATTAGCAATGGAGCATGCAAATTACAGAATTCAAACTGAATTTCATTGATTGCTGAAAGAATAATCATCAACAAAAATATTGTTACGGATTTCTTATTTATTTAGCTATTTATTTGGAATTTTAATTAAAATTGCTTTGTTTTCCCATGCAACGCAGACAAGTTTTGAAGTGAAAACTACGTCGGAAAAGTGAAAATAAAAGAGAGCGTGCATTTAATATTTAATAAGTGAATATCTCGTAATTGCTGTTGCCATCCACAAAAATTGAGAAAAATCAAGGTTTTGTCAAAATGTTCTAGTAAATAATTAAAAAGCTTATAAAAGCCGAATTGAAACCCCTCATCTCAGTGATAGTTGTAGGTGTTTAAAGCAAACTGCTGTTTGTTTACTTAATGCTGTGACTGATTGCAGTGAATTCGCTGTGAGATTGGATTAACTTTATCTGTTTTGAAATGAATTCTGTTTAACGTTTGCGATATTGTGATAGTGTAGGAATATCTCTGAGGAAATATTTCAGTGTTTTGTTTTATTTCTTGGGAAAAGAATACATTTTGTTAACGTTATAACGACTGGTGCAGTCAATCCATTATGAACCCGTACGCACGCAACAATATGAACGCAATTGAATGTTTAAAGCAAATGTGTAATAAAAGGTAAATGAAAGACGAATTTTGAAACTTTAAATATAAATTTGAAACTCAAATTAGTCAAACTTCAACCTTAGCCTGATGCTGGTTTTATAGCAAAACTCTTACGCAATTTGCCGGAAAGAACACAGGTCTCTGTACTTCAGTGAAGCAAAAATATTCTGCAGAGAGAATATACACTGAGAGAATAATTAGCAATGTACACTGACAGAATTTCTGTCACCGAAATGGAAACATAGTCTCAAGTGCGCTTTTCTGTAAAAGCAATGACAATCTTAATCCCTTCCCTCTAAGAACTCAGAGTAGTCGCGACCATATAGGGAGAGAACTTCTCCCTATATGGTCGCGACGTGCATCACGTTAAATATACACAAAGATTAAATCTGAAATCTGCGGAAGGGACATATTTTATTTTTTTAATCTTCTCGGAAACGAATTGCCAACAGAAAAAAGAAATTTAAATATATGTATAATTTTAATTATTTTGTAACTTTTCAGTGTTAAATAGTTTATAAGCAAATTATCAAAAACAATGAAAAAATGTAATTTTAATTATTTTGTATTTTTTCAGTGTTAAATAGTTTACAAACAAATTAGCAAAAACAATGAAAAAATGTAATTTTAATTATTTTGTGATTTTTTACGTTAAATAGTTTATAAAAAAATTAGCAAAAACATTAAAAACTATAATCAAGCTTTATTCCAATAATGATTTAAATCACTTGAGGAAATTAATTATGTAAATTAGCTGTGCTGAAAAATTTTTAGTTAAATTATCTTCTTAAATATTTTCAACCTTTTAATTAAAAATAAACTATCACATGCACTGTGTCTTGACCAAGTGCCTGGTGCATCTAGGCCACAACACATCTTTTTAGTTTATGTTTCGTATATTTTCCTCGAAATTCTCTGAAAAATTTCATGAGTCCCTGAACACAAGTTTTGTCAGCTGAAACACGATATACTTTCATTACGTGCGACGTTACACGGAAACAGCTCCAGATGCATATACTCTTTTTTTCCCCTTACTACGTCTTCTTAAAACACATAAAAGTCAATGTCACGTAACACTAAAAGTAGAAGTTCATTTAGTATGCTGTGTTTGTCACATCGGAAGTTAACCGCCAATGACGGTCGACTTCGCAGAAATTTATCTCTGCAATGACAAAGAAGAACTGTTATTGGATAACAAGTGGTAATGGAATCTGAATCGGAAGATAAAAGCTTTAAGACGGGTGAAAAAAACTGCAGTTTTTTAGTCTAATGGGAATACGATATTAGAACTTATATCGTTAAAGCCGACAATGAATTGCACTTTTTTGTCAGAGATAGGCGAAAACAAGAATAAAGAAATATCAACCGCCTTTACAGCTAAAGGACGGTATATTCTTTTTGATTCTTATCATAAGAATACTTTCTAAGCCATAAATGCTGCCAAGGCCAAAATTGCATTTAACTTAGCTTTGTGTTATTAAGAATCACAAACTAAAACCGTCAACTAAAACGTGATACATTTTAATTAAAAATAAAAATATTAGAAAATAAACTAATGGAATTTTGGAATGCTGAAGTTATCGAAAACATTTTGCATGTCATGGCATTTCCAATCTGAACATAATTCGAATGCGCAGATGAATCTTAAATAAAGAATCTCAAATAATTAAAATAATGAAGATATTTATCTTGAAGTGACAAGTAACATTCTCATGTTACTGAATTTATTTGTATATTGCGATTGTATTTGCTTATAATTTAATCAGCACCAATAATTTTTATATACAGCAAATTTATTTTGCTAAACAATAATTTTAGAATGGTTTCATTAAAGGCACGTTTACTCAATATTCATGCTGCTGCAGCACAGTAATGAAAATTTTGAAATACTATTGCTCTGAATAATACATGCATAAAAGCCGAATTGAAACACCTCATCTCAGTCAAAACGGACGGTAAAAAAAAACCAATTTATTCGAATCAAGTCATAGCACTTACGGACAAGGATAAGGCAGAAGTCTTAGCGGAATATTTATCTCATCAATTCACACCCCACGAAGATCCTTGTGTCATAAATTTTGTATATGAAGTCCGACACTATGTACAAAACTGGATGATAGAACAACCTGCTCCTAACAGGATAGAGCATACTAATTTACAGGAAATTAAGGATATCGTAAAACGTCTGCCCGTGCGCAAAGCACCTGGCTTTGATGAGATCACAAATCTCACAATCAAATATCTACCGAACTGTGTACTTCTGAGATATGTAAAAATTTTAAATAGATGTCGGGACTTGTCATATTTCCCATATATTTGGAAAAAAGCAAAGGTTATTCTGTTCCCGAAACCGGGAAAGGACTGTACGCGGACAGAAGGTTTTAGGCCGATTAGCTTACTTCCAGGCCTTGGAAAAATTCTCGAACGGATAATATTAAAAAGAATGCAACCATATTTGGATATCTTGCCATCGGAACAATTCGGTTTTAGAGCAGGACTGTCTACAACTAAGCAGTTAGTCCGTCTCACAGAATATCTAGGTGAGGCGCTGCACATCAAACAGATTGTCGCCTTACTCATGCTGGACGTGGCGAAAGCATTCGACCGCGTCTGGCATGAGGGGCTTATTTATAAACTAATAAATTTCAACTTCAGTAGAGAGTTGGTGCATCTCATCTACTCATTTATCAGAGAAAGAACCTTCTATGTTTCCGTAGGCAGCGACACTTCAGGACATCAAAGGCTGGGCGCTGGGGTCCCCCAGGGTTCTATCTTAGGCCCGCTTCTCTATATCATATATGTGGCTGATTTCCCAAAAGACGGAATTACTACGAACCATTACCTCGGATGTTATGCGGATGACACCGCTATAGCAACTAGATCTATAAGTCCTGACTATGCAGTGAAAAAATTACAGCTACTCATGCCTGCAATAGAAAAATGGTGTGAAAAATGGAGAATATCCATTAACGCGGCAAAGTCCAAGCTTCTCATCGTTAGACGAACACGAACTAGGAAGCCAATCACGGAGAGATTGATTCTTTTTGGTACAGTGGTACCCGTCGTGAAGCATGCAACCTACTTAGGAGTTATCATAAATGAGAAACTCACATGGAAACAACATGTTAACAGTGTGAAAGGGAAAGCAATCGCTGCCTTAACTAGTCTGGTACCACTAATCGGCTCTAAATCAAATTTAGAACTTGCCAAGAAAAGGCACATTTATATCGCAATCATTAGACCAATCCTGACTTATGCCTCTCCAGCTTGGGCCACCTATATTAGGAAGGATATAGAAAAATTACAAATACTGCAAAACAAGGCCTTGCGACTTATTACGAACGCTCATTTCTATGTCAAGAATGAAACTTTGCATAAGGATCTCAGGATTGAATACCTGAATGAATATTTACACAGACTAAATAGAAATTTCTTTAAAAAGGCACTAAGATGTGAACACTTAAATAAATTCTCAGTTTTTGACTACGTAGCCCTTGAAGAAGACTACAACCTAAGACCTCTTGCGGCACATTTGACTAGAGACCTAAACTTCCCGACATAATAATTGAACTTTGCAGTTATTGCTGCAGTGTATATATGTAAATATTAACTTCATCTATTACTGTATGTTCTTAAATTTATTGAATTTGCTGTGTTTCATGTACTCTTATTTGTTATTCATTATTATTGTTTATGTATTCCTTATATTTTAATTTATTGTATTTTGCTATGTACTCATAGCACTTGCTCATGAATTATGACTTGTCAGGATATCCTCTCCATCGTTGGTCTTGGTTCCTTGCACTGCGGTGTCTGGCACCCCTGTTCTTTTCTCTACTCTCATCTTTCTTCTCTCTTGCTTCAGTTATCTTGCTTACTTGTCAGGAAAAATACATTAGGAGCACTTTGTTGCAAACTTCAGTGAGCCGGATACACCGCATCTTATGTGGTATCCCGGCGATAGATTTCCAGACTAGACTAGACTCATCTCAGTAGTTGTAGTTGTAGCTGTTTAAAGCGAACTGCTGTTTGTTTACTTAATGCTGTTATTCATTGTAGCGATTTCGCTATGAGATAGAATTATTTTATCTGTTTTGAATTGAGTTTTGCTAAACGTTTCAGATATTGTGATATTGTGCGAATATCTCTGAAGAAATATTTCAACATTTTGATTTATTTCTTGTGGAAAGAATAATTTTTTGTTAACTTTTTACCGACTTGTGCATTCAATCCATAACGAAACCGTACGCACGCAACAATATTGAAGAAGTTGGTAATATCATTCTGCAAAATTATGCTTTTCAAAAGAAAAAACCATTGAGTATGGTTCGTTTTTGAATGTTACATCACTAAATTGCAGTGGCATCATTGGAATAGTCATGCAGAATGTAATTTCTTTGGTACAGTAGAAAAATCATATATAACACTAAAACACGAAGATTGAACTAACATAATGCAACTAAGAGTAACGATGTTAAAATTTCCTGAATAACAAATTTATATTAGAAAAGATATATATGATCTTGAATATGAGATACTATGTTTGCAGCTTTCAGAACTTATTCACTTCGGTAGGAATAATGTATCTCACACGAAACGCATAGTGCACTTGCAATAGCAATAATAAATTACAAACAATAATCACATTGGAACCTCTGTTTCTGAACGTTTCGTATCACGAACAAATCGATTCTATTAGCACAGATAATAGGGATTAAAAAAAATTTGGATGACGAAGAGTGTTTTGAGTTATGAACACTCAAATGGGCAACAAATGATTTTCCTTGTGTTCCGGATAACTTCTGACATAGAATTAATATTCAGGAACTAGAAACATCATTTAAATAACTCCTATTGCTTATCTCATTAATAAAGCAAGTGACAAGTGATGTAAGGACTTGAATTCGGAGTGGAGGACATTATGGGCACACTGTGTTGTAGACAAAGACTTTAAGGGTTTTAATAGTTAGGACTTTAAGTATTAAAGCCCTTAAAATCAATTGTCCTTAAAGCCCCACTGTTTCGTTTTGCTGTAAATCTACGATATTGTGCCTCTACGGAGATAATCGTGTTTTGAAAATTAACAATGAAAATATTGTTACGTGCGTAAGAGTTCGTTATATATTGAATGCACAAGTCGTTAAAAAGTTAAAAAAAATTTATTCTTTCCACAAGAAATAAATTAAAATGCTGAAATATTTCTTCACAGATCTTCGCACAATATCACAATATCTCAAACGTTTAGCAAAAACTCAGTTCAAAACAGATAAAATAGTTCTATCTCACAGCGAAATCGCTACAATCAATACAGCATTAAGTAAACAAACAGCAGTTCGCTTTTTACAGCTACAAGTATAACAGCAACAACAACAACTAACTAACTAACTGAGATGAGGTGTTTCACCTCGGCTTTTATAAGCTTTTTAATTATCAGTAGAACAATCACGATTTTTCTAGATTTTTCTGGATGGCAACAGTAATTACGAGATATTTATTTATTAAGCATTAAATGCACGCGCTCTTTTATTTTTATTGTTTTTTTTTTTTTCGACGTAGCTTTCTCTTCAAAAATCGTCTGCGTTGCTAAGGCAACATGAAGCAAATCTAATTACAATTCTAAATAAATAGCCAAATAAATGTGAAATTCGTAACATTGCCCCCTTCCCAAGGACTGCACGTCCCGGGCAGTACAATCCCTGGACAGGAAGCCAAACTTACAACTAAAGCATCAGTGCTATAATAAACATTACTTTATAATAACAAAATAAACAATAATTAAAATAAGTGACTTTCAGCAAATTAAATTCTATCCAACGCGAAATACAATTCAAATACTAAGTACAAATACTATCAAATACAAATGCTATTAAATACAAATACTTATCAAATACTAATACTTAACAAATACAAATCAAATACTAAATACAAATAGGACCATGGTCTTATACTATGTACATTATTATTTACAACTATATACACTACGTACTATGGCCATAGTAATGAACTAACCTGTCGTAATGAACGACTTTAGGTTTAGAGTTCGATGACTTACGGATCCGAACCACGACGTCGTTCAGCCTGTTTAGGACTGTGTAAGGACCATCCCAAGGTGATTGTAGTTTCGGAGAAAGTCCTTTTCGACGAGTCGGATTCCATAACCACACCTTGTCTCCTTCGTTGAAACGATGTCCAGTAGCTCTCGTGTCGTAGCGGGTCTTCATCTTCTCCGTCGCCAAGTTGACTCGCTCTCGTGCAAAGTTGTGCATCACTTCAAACCGGGCCTGGAGGTCTTGAATGTATTCCTCAGGCGATGAAGGCGCATCTGGAGGGCGACCAAACAAAAGATCACATGGCAGACGAAGGTCACGACCGAAGAGCATCTGAGATGGGGAATAGCCGGTAGTCTCGTGGACAGCACTGCGGTAAGCCAGTAAAAATAGTGGCAACTTCTTGTCCCAGTCCTGTTGGTTTCTGGAAACCACTAATGAGAGGTTATTGAGGATGGTTCGATTAAACCTCTCTACCATACCGTCCGACTGGGGATGTAAAGGCGTCGTTTGGGTTTTGTCAATGCCGAGTAGCTTGCAGAGTTCCTTGACTACAGCCGAGGTAAAATTCCTTCCCTGATCGGAATGTAACTGAAGAGGCACTCCGAATCTGGAAATCCAGTGCTGTATCATCATCTCTGCTACTGTGACAGCCTCTTGATCAGGAATAGGATACGCTTCAGGCCACTTGGTGAAGTAATCAATGGCAACGAGGATGTATTTGTTGCCATCAGCAGTTCGTGGCAGAGGTCCTAAGATGTCAAAGGCGATACGTTCAAAAGGTGCTCCTACATTGTAACGTTGCAGCTTCCCCCGGCTGCGTTTCTTCGGTCCTTTCCGACTTACACAGGCATCGCAAGTTCGGCACCACTTTTGCACGTCATCCTTTGCATTATTCCAGTAGAAACGCTCCCGAACTCTCTGCAAGGTCTTCATTATTCCGAAGTGACCTCCTGCAGGGCTGCTATGTAGTTCTTTAAGGACGTCCGGGATTCGGGATCTTGGGAGTACCAGCTGCCATCGGAAAGTTTTTCCATCATCCGATTCGAATTTTCGGTACAAGACGCCGTTTCGAATATGGAGTGAGTCCCAGAGAGCCCAATATTGTTTTGTAGTGGGACTATAGCTCGAAATATCCTGCCAAGTAGGTTTTCTGTTTGAGGTCTCCATTAACTCAATTATGGGTTTAATATCACGGTCTTGTAGCTGGTCTTTCCTGATTTCCTTGTCAGTCCATGGATCTGGATCAGCCAATGTTGATGCTGTAATTTGCCGTGCGACTGCATTAACCAGTTGGTATTTAGCTTCGACCCTGGAACAATATCGGCAGTTTTCTGGGCAAGGTCTTCTAGACAAGGCGTCAGCGTTTCCGTGCGACTGTCCCTTGCGATGACGGATAGTGATGTCATATTCCTGGAGTCTCTGTATCCACCTGGCTATCTGACCCTCAGGATTCTTGAAATTTAAAAGCCAGGCCAATGATGCATGATCTGTGCGGAGCAGGAATTTTCTGCCGTACAGATAATGATGGAAATGTTCTACGGCTTTGACTATGGCGAGCAACTCTTTCCTGGTGACACAGTAATTCCTCTCCGGTTTAGATAGGCACTTGCTCCAGTAAGCTACTACACGTTCTTGGCCCTCTATTTCTTGGGACAGAACAGCGCCGACACTTTCATTACTCGCATCCGTGTCGAGAATAAATGGTCTGTCGAGCTGAGGATACGTCAGGATTGGAGCAGATGTTAAGGCTTCCTTCAGGTTCTTAAATGCATTCTCACATTCTTTTGTCCACACGAACTTTTGCTTGCTCTCTGTCAGCTTGTGAAGGGGTCTTGCGATGGAAGAAAAATCCTTCACGAATCTCCTATAGTAGGTGCAAAGTCCTAGAAAGCTTCTCAGCTGGTGGACATTTTCGGGACGTCTCCAGTCTTTAACTGCTGACACTTTTTCAGAATCCGTGCGCACACCTTCAGCAGAGATGACATGTCCGAGATAAGCGACTTCCTGTCTGAATAATTTGCATTTAGCGGGACTCAACTTCAGATTGGCTTCTTTCAGTTTCCGAAGCACCTTTCTAAGATTTTCCAAATGTTCTTCGAAACTATTCCCGACGATGATGATGTCATCCAGGTATATCAGACAGGCTTCGTATGAAAGACCTTTTAAAACAGTCTCCATTAGACGTTCGAATGTAGCCGGCGCATTACATAGCCCAAACGGCATCACCTTGAACTGCCAAAGTCCTTGTCCTGTAGTAAATGCCGTCTTTTCTCGGTCATCAGGATGTATTTCTACCTGCCAATATCCACTCTTTAAATCAAGTGTCGAGAACCACTTGCTTCCAGAAAGAGTGTCCAGAATGTCATCAATTCTAGGAAGAGGGTAACTGTCTTTCTTCGTAACCTCGTTCAACCGGCGATAATCAACGCAAAATCTGGTTGATCCGTCTTTCTTCCTCACCAGGACGATGGGAGATGCCCAGGGACTTGCTGAAGGCTCGATGACATTGCTTTCTTGCATGTCCTTTAAAAGTGCTCGTACCTCTTCCTGTTTCGCAATCGGCAGACGTCTTGGATGTTGCTTGATTGGTGGATGGTCACCAGTATCGATTCTATGTTGAGTCAAACTGGTTCGACCAACGTCAGAAGACGAACGGGAGAAAACATCTTGAAGATCTTTAATAACACGCTCGGCAGCATTCTTTTCTTCATCGTTTAATTGCGCATTCTGCAGTAACTCCGATATAATGTTGTCGGAAGACGCGGGTTTTGAGATGTTACTTTTTCTTTCAAGGCTGGTTACTGGAGTACATTCTGCAACCACTTCACCTTTCTTAATAACTCTCGCCTTATCAGTTACATTGGCAACTCTCACCGGGATAACGGTCCCCGATAGGTCGACGAGTGCTGAGGCTATTAATACTCCTTTAGGGCTATTACAATTCTTGAGATATTCCATCACGCCGTAGCGGAACTTTCTGTTTTCGGCTATGGATCCAGGAAGTAACATTTCTGTTCTTGCCGGTATTGTGATATCGTCTTGAGCTACGATTTTGTGGATAGATTTCACTCCTTCATCATTAATCCCGAATAAAGTTATGTCCTCAGAGGCAGAATGCAGTTCGTTATTTTTAAAGTCCAAGGAAAAATTGTATTTTCTTAAAAAGTCCAATCCGAGTATGCAAGGGTCCGTAATTTCTGCTACATAGGCCGTGTGATGGTAAGCGGCACTTCCAAAGGTGATGTTAACGTTTAATTTCCCTTCTATATTGATCTTCTCGCCGGATACAGTCTGGAGGGTAACGCAGGGCGGCGTCCAGATAAGTTTACCTTCGAGTTGTTGAGCCAAATCTTTTCGAATGATGGTAACATTGGCTCCCGTGTCGATCGTCATGTTACAAGGAATTCCATTGATTTGTCCCATGATGAAAATTCCGTTATTGCCGCCACTCACTGCAGAAATCTGAAGCGCTTTAAACTGGGGCTTTTCATTATCTGGCAACCTCCGCCCCGCGAGATGGCCACGAATTAGTTTCCCTCCTTCTTGAGAGGCGCGGTCTTAACATCCGTGCCCTGGGGTGTTCTGCAGTTTCTTCGAATGTGCCCTTCAGCTCCGCAGTTCCAGCACTTTACGAACGGTTTCTTGTCACCAGTATTCCGTGTCAAAGCATTCACCTTTCTGGTTAAATCGTCTAGGCGAGCAGTCATTGGATCCACTGGTTCTTGTATGTGAGCAGCTCTGATTGGGTGGCGGTCTCTACGAGTGGCTTGCTGTGCTGCCTCGAATTTCATGGCATACACCAGAGCACTTTTTAAGTCCTTTACATCAGCCATTCGCAGTGCTTTCTGTATTTCAGGATCCCGGATGCCGTCGATGAAGTATTGCAGGGACAGGATTTCTCTTGTTTCTGTCGGGCACTCCGAAAAGGCGAGGTGGGACAGCCTTTCAACATCCGTGGCGAGCTCCTGAAGTGTTTCCGTAGGCTTCTGTTGACGGGATTTTAACTGCAGCCTGCTGTAATCTTTTAAACACTTCTCTCCAAAACGCAGCTCTAAAGCACCGGACAGAGCTTCGAAATCTAGCCTTTTGTTTTCGGGAAGAGTTTGGAGGATGTCCGCTGCGTCTGCTCTCAGAGAAGCCGCAAGGTGACAGGCCTTAGCTTGGGAATCCCATCCATTTGCTTCCGCAACTATAGAAAATTGTGTCTTATACACTTGCCAGGAGGTCTTCCCATCATATGTCGATAGCTTCAGAGAAGGACGAGCACTCATGGGTAGAAATTTAAAACTATCCGAATTGCTTCCTGCCGTCGCTACGAATTTCTTTAAAGTATCAACTTCTTTCGCAACTGCAGAAACTTTGTCCTCAATTTGTTGTTCGATTTGGTGTTGAACGGCAGAAACTCTTTCTTCAATTTCTCCAACTCTGTTTTCAACCGTGTCAATTCTGTTTTCTATACCTTCAAATTTGTTTTCTATTATGCAGGTGATTTCCCTTTTTATTTCCTCTTGACCAACTTTCATTTCTGCCTTAACAGCCTTCATTTCATCTTTTACAGATTCTTGAACAGCCTTCATTTCGTCTTTAACAGATTCTTGACCAGCTTTCATCTCTTCTTGACAAGCTTCCATCTTTTCTTTAACGGATTTCATCTCTTCTTTAACAGAATCTTTCATCTCATCTTTAAATGCAGCAAAGGCTGCCATAAATTGCCTTAATTGTTCTTCCATTGCTCTAGTTAATGGCATTCAAAATATCCCACTTCTGACACCAAAAATTGTTACGTGCGTACGGGTTCGTTATATATTGAATGCACAAGTCGTTAAAAAGTTAACAAAAATTTATTCTTCCACAACAAATAAATTAAAATGCTGAAATATTTCTTCACAGATCTTCGCACAATATCACAATATCTCAAACGTTTAGCAAAAACTCAATTCAAAACAGATAAAATAGTTCTATCTCACAGCGAAATCGCTACAATCAATACAGCATTAAGTAAACAAACAGCAGTCGCTTTTTACAGCTACAAGTATAACAGCAACAACAACAACTAACTGAGATGAGCTGTTTCACCTCGGCTTTTATAAGCTTTTTTTAATTATCAGTAGAACAATCTCGATTTTTCTAGATTTTTCTGGATGGCAACAGTAATTACGAGATATTTATTTATTAAGCATTAAATGCGCGCGCTCTTTTATTTTTATTGCTATTTTTTTTTTCGACGTAGCTTTCTCTTCAAAAATCGTCTGCGTTACTAAGGCAACATGAAGCAATTCTAATTACAATTCTAAATAAATAGCCAAATAAATGTGAAATTCGTAACAATATAAAAGACTTATCAGAGAGGAAAAAAAAAGAGCTCACCCAAGAAGAACCGCTACCCTTTCAGAAGAAACAACAAAAGACGATTGTGGAGAAAGATAGAAAGGAGAGAAAAAAAAAGAGAATAATCCTAGTTCTTTTGTAGAGACTTTAGTTATTCTTTTAAAGCAAAAGGTGAAAAATGAGCAATGCCCTCGCCGGGACTCGAACCGCGGACCTCTCTCGTACTCTCTAACTCTTGTACACTCGAATACGCGCCGAGTGTGGTGGACATTACACCGCGAAGGCATGCTAGAAGGCGAGAGAAATACCTTATATCTTCCCCCTCTTAAAGGACGACTGAGGATTAGGGGACCCAGTAGCCAAATCCTGGTGGTGGAGAATCATCATCCACCACCTTTTTTAGTTCGGGAGCCACTGTAGAGACATTAGGTTATTGCAAAACAGGAGACATGAAAAATGCGCAATGCTCTCAATATTTTCGGTTTGTGAACAAACATTACGGATGACGAACGGCCTTCAGGAACGAATTAAATTTGTAAATTTTTGTTTTAATTTTCGCTGTATAAATTAAGTTTTCTTGGCATGTAGAATAAAATGGAATGTCAAATAATCGAAATAAATTCGGCATGCATTAGCGAAAATCAAATTTCATACATTTCCTCAAATCGAAAATTAATAATTCATTATATGATTCATTATTGCTTTCCAGCTCGATTTATTTTGCCTTCAAAAATCTTTTAATTTCTATTTGTATTAAGAAATTTTAGAAAACAAATACAACGGAATAAAAATTCTACAAATAATATTTCTGTATGCAAATGTAAATTTTTTGTTTGAAATTTCCTTTACAGAAAGCTACAGTTATTAAAATAAACACATCTTTGATTAAATTATTTATCCTCCTGGTTTTATATACATAATTGTATTCAAGAAGCCTGCGAAAAAACTCTTTTGCCGATTTATTCTATGAATACTACAACCTGTGTTTTAAAAAAAAATAAATAGATAAAACATATAAAAAAATTCTAATTTACAGACCGGTATTAAAAATTTATCATTTCTTAATCATATTTTGTATGTCCTTGTTGTGCATACATTAACATCAGTTTCATTCAGTTTTAAAAGAAATCATTCCGATAAAGCCTTCGATTGACTCTTTTATATACATAAACTTGTCGTCACTTCTTCTCTACTCAGATTATCTTTCATCTTACTGATATTCATATAATGTATGCAACTTCTGACTCATGTTTCTTTCTCACAAGCGCCAAGTCATGCAAAGCATAAATATTTTCTAAAATTATCTTCTACAGACAACACATATTTACACAGGTGCTTTAGATATCGCCTCATTTTCTTACACCTTCGCTATGTAATACATTTTAATAAAATTACTTCTAGCTGGTTGCTTTTTGAATAATCTTTGATGCACCTTTACAACATTTTTAAACCTAAACTGGAAATTTTGAAACTAAAAAATTGTTCTTGGATTGAAATATTATACCTTGAACTTCATCTAAGACGGCCATGCATATTCTCAAACGATTTTCGTTTTCTGTGAAAATAATCGTCTTAGAGCGACATTTATATTCTCAGAAATTATTTGTCATTCTAGATATGATCGTCTTATGGAAATGATCTCCAATACAGGATCTACTTTTATATTTATCTTCCCATTCAGAAAACATAATATAATTGCAAACACCAAGGATATTTGTAAAAGAGAGATTTCAATTGATTTCAGTGTTCTTCCCCCCTGACGAAGTGGCATTGAAGTTGATTGAATTTCTCTTTGGTTTTTGTTGAGTTTTCTTTAAATTTCATTAATTTTTTGAACTGGGGTATTGCTTGTTTGAAAAGTTTTGGTTTTAACATTTTTTAAATTCTTTGTAACATTTAATGGATTATTTGAAATTTATTAATTATGAATTTCAATTTTGTCTTTGTGAAAAATTAGTTCTAAATTTCTTAGTTTATGTCTTTAACAATAAACTATACATATATTTATATATAATGGTAAACTACATCAGCAATAAACTACGAACATAATGGCAAATGATAAGCTATGATATAATACGATCTTATTTGATATACAGCTTTTAATCCTTTAAAAGAGCATTGCACTATAACTGAGTGGAATTGTTTAGGATTTGACAGATAAATCCCACGAATTTGAATTCCCTATAATAATAGGCATACTGGAATTTCAGGAATGAAGAAGAAGGCACAGGCTTGAAGGAGATGTAGGAAATAATTTGTCCTACACAATCATGAAGGAACGAGCAAGCTAAAACGAGTTTGCATGATTATGAGGCTTCTAATAAGGTGCGTTGCATACGACTTCAACTGGTATTTGTCCAAAATAAGTAATACGTAGTCGATATTCTGCAAGCAGATAATAGTATCATAAATTTTAGCTTACCTAAGAAATTGCTTGTTAATCCTATAAAGGTAATTTTCAGGAATTTATAACTGCCAGAAGATATTATCATCAATATATGAAGAGTGATGAAAAAATATAAAAAATATTCTTACTTGAGATTAAAAAGAAGTGTTTTTTACGTTTAGTATGAAATTGATATGGTATTCTTATACATATATCATTATATATATATAATTTTTCTTTAAAAAGTTAAAACTTGAACGATAGCGTTTTATGGTTTTGTAAAAACTACGCATCTAGCTGCAATTTTATAATTCTATTATTAACAAGTAAGAATGCAAAAGCCATAGTACACCCTAAACCCTCTAAAATCCTATTCGAAGAAGCACGTTAGTGCCAAAATTACACATTAAATACAATTAAAACTTAAAATCCTAAGCAAAGATTCACATGAAAATATAACTCAAATAATGCCTAGAAAATTGTAATTTTTTGGCAAAATGGGAAAAGCTGAAGTTGCAATAAAAACAAGGTATACAATAAACAAAAATGGTAATATCTCAGTGAGAGTTGCATAGTTGTCTCGTCAGGGGAAAAGGAAACCGTGCCCCTTTCACTGAAATATTACCTCCACGCGTTTCAACTGACGACCAATTGAGACAATACTGCGTCAATTAATTGACTAAACTTTAAAATCTATTACATCTTTCAATACTAATCTAAATCGTCTCAATTAGACGCCCCTTTTCCCTACGCGTGGAAGAAAAGTACTACTAAAACAAAACAAGAATTAATTAGAATAAAAAGAGGCAGCTAGGTAACAAATATTTTTAAAACGCCTCAAGACCTCTAAAATTTACAGAAAACTAAATTTAAAATAGTATTAGAGAGGATGAAACCACAAATCATAAATTATAATTTATAGTTAATTTCTGAAACACTATTAGTCCTATATTACAACCGAAGAAATCAAGAAAATCTAAAAAATGGGGGCCCTCTTGCTTAAAGTAACGAAGCTGTTAAATTTGAAGAAAGAAGTACTTAAAACATATTAAACTTTGTGGAAAAAACGTACACTTTTGTGTAAAATGTTTCTGCAAGAAGATATAAAAATAAGACTCACCTTCTTGAAGTCGCGCCGAAAAATTAACGT
>KK112628.1:1867-49012 GCA_000611955.2 Stegodyphus mimosarum | reverse complement strand
TGCAATTAACTACACATTAATCCATAATTCTAAACTAACCAAAAATCACTACATAACACCATCACAGGCGGACAGTATACACTATACCTTACATTATTATTTATTAATGCTACATTATAGTAGCATTATGCTTATCTATATATATAAGCGAAATACCACTGACTCATCACAAGATCTCCGAAACTATACACCCGGTTGACTTGAAATTTTGCGTAGTTACTCATTCCACGATGTAGACGCGCACTAAGAACGGATTTTACGTAAATCCTGTCGAAATGGAATTTTGTTATACGATCACAGGCGGCACTAAGTCAAAATTCTTTTTTTGTGTGTGAGTTTTGACTTTGATTCACTGACTGGCACTATACTTCCCGACTTTAGATTTAAAAAATTTACACTCATTATCAATTCAAAATTAGACATTTCGTCCATATAAGAAGTCTAGGTTCGCATTCAAATAGATAGTGTTCCCAGCAAAGTGGGCGGGTGTTAGCTAGTTAAATATAATTTCCAATTTTTTTAAAATACGTATATATATAAAATCTTTATTCTTCAAAAAGGGTATGAAAAGAGATCATCCTTTCTGTTTAAAATTACTTGTAATTCTACTAGTGTTCTTCCCCTCGCTTGCTTATATTTTCACTAGTTTTACAAACTGTAATTATCTCTAGAATATGGAATATATATTTCTTTTCCATTCGTTGCGGGGCTAGCAGTATCCTTGAAAATGCTTTAAAAATTATTTAATTCTTAACTCATCCTAAATTTTAATTTTGTAAATTAAATAGATGCAATTATACTGTTTTTCTTTTGCTGTGGTGCCGTCGTGTTCATTTTTGCTTTTGTGCTTAGTTAAATTAAAAGCAGACAAAAAGTTTAAAACGAAAAAAATAATAATAAAAAAAAATCTTAAAATTTAATTTTAGCTTTTGCCACTGCCTTTCTGTGCCACTCAATGATTACTATAACTTTGCTTTTGCCGCAAAAGACGTATGCATTGACCATTTTTTATCACATCACATTTTAATTTTAGAAATGCTTTGGCATTTTCGTATTTTTGAATTTAAAAATTTCAAAATTAGTTTTTAAAGTTAAAAGGAGAAGTACATTTTTTTAAAAATTTCTTTCATAATAATTAATTTACAATTTTTTTATATTAATATAAGGAAAAATAAATAAGATTAAAGTTAATTTTCAGTTTAATCCTTTGTTTGCTCTTCAATTTTCGCAGTTCTTTCAGGTAATATTTCAAGTGAAACGTGGCTCTGTTTACTTTGTGTTGTTGTTGTGACGTATCTCACTTGTCCGACAATAACACGAGAATAAGCCCAGAAAATTCATCGTGGCAAGGACAGCAAAATTGCGGCTGTCGCTGGCTAGAGCCTTGAGCACCGTACAGGTGACACTAAGACTTCGCTCAGTTCCCCCCCTAGTTTTGATGGTGAGCACACCAGGGCGGACGGGTCCGAGGGCGTTCTACCCCTCTTCCCCCAACACCCTCCTTTTTACTATCAACCTCTCGAGAGGATTTGCGGTTCGCCATATATTTAGAGTGCCTCATGCCTCAAAGACACTGTGCATTAACAAACATCCATGCCTTCTCCGGGATTCGAACCCCGGCTCTTCGGTAGCGCAGTAGTCTCCGCTAACCACTACACTGTCTGGGTGGTGGCTCTGTTTATAATCCAGTTGGCGTCTCGATAGTCAAGATAAAAGAGCAATCAACTTACATTTTTTGCTTATTTTTTACTTACATTTGCTTTCCATTATTGATTCCAATTTTGTGTTTCAGGTTGTTTGATTTTTGCTTTCATCACATTAAATAGTTCACCATATTTAGTAGATTGTTATTCCATTTTTTCCACTTTTTCGCATTTTATTTACAAAACGTTTTTTCAGAATTTTGCAAGATAATTATAATTTTAAGTAAGCACTTTTAACTACTCATCTCTTTTCCTCTTTCTGTATACACACACACACACACACACACGCACACACACGCATGCATATATATGTATGTATACTTTTATTCAAAACAAAAAAAGTGCTAATAAATCGACAAAAATTAACACTAATTATAAATATTTCATTTATATTTTAATACTCCTTTCCTCTCCTATTCAAATTTCATTCTGTCACGATTTGAATGATGTTGTACAAATTATCCAAAGCGTTAGATAAATCGTGCGGATAGCGATGGATGCCATTAACGTCATAACAAAATTTACGATTATTGGTATTTGAAGGGATACCTGAGAATAATCTCAGTTTAACTACTATCACGAGAACTCTTAAAACATTTATTGGAATCTGTTTTTGAATCATTAGAGGATTATTATCTATTGTACATCAAACAATGTAGTAGGAAGGAAAAACTGAAATGCGAAGAGAAATCTAAAATCATCTAACTTTGAGAATCACATATTCCCTATTATTGCATAAAACACACCTTTCTGTATATACGACATTCAGCATTGAATCTTCTGTAATATAACATTTTACATTTTACTCTTCTTTATATTTTTTCAAGTTTGAAGAGCTGATAAGCAAGTAGGAGACATATGAATACATTTATTTTCTGTTTCTTATAGACATAAATCTGCTTTCGAGAGAATAATTCTTTATTAGCCTACTTATTCTTCTTACTAGTGTATTGATTTTCTCGAGTCTCTGTTGTATATCGATTTTCATTACACTTGGGCCTTCAAATAAAAGTTCTTATCCAGCATACATTACATACGAGTCATTGCTTACGTTCTCATACAACAGAAAGGTTGAAAAGGGCTTTCAATTTTACTGATAACTTCTCTAGCGTAATGATTAATTTAATTTCTTTTTTTTCATACAGTCTTATAAAAGATCCATTTATTCTAATACTGAAAAGATAAATTTTTCAAATAATTACGTTGCTTTTTCTCAAGCGCTGAGACCGAAACATTCTTACCGAAAAATATCTAAGAAATCTAGGTATATCTCAGATCATGGCTTTAAATACTTCTTATATATAACTGCGTTAAAGTTATCTTAACGTACTAAGTAAATATTATTTCATGGGGCACATCAATTTGATTTACTTTTGATGAACTGGCAGAGCGAAAAACTTTATTAACGTCAATCTTCAAGAAGTTTGTTCAGTCTGTCTCGAAACCTGAACTGATGGCATGATGTATTCCAAAGACATGGAAAGAGCTTTAGATGTCTGCCTCTGAACTTAATCACAGAGTTCATCACTTTAAAACAGTTTGTATTCTGTCAAAATACCATTTGGTAGAATCTTTGACATAAAAGTATTTCCAGCTGTTCTGTAGCACGAGAAAAAATTAAAAACAGTAGGGTGTTTGAATTTTCCATGACTTTTGGGTTGAATTTTCCGTGACCTTTTCAACTCAGTAACCTTTGGAATGACATCAATGTGGGAAACTATAGCTAAAATGTTAGCACAAGGTCGTGAACCAAAAAAATGGGTATAGGAACAGAGCTTTTAAAGATAATTTCAATATATAATTGCCTGTCGCCACAGATATTTGACTAAAAATCAGCTGAGCTAAGATTTTTGAAGCCACACCAGCAAATTTTGTATCGCAACTAAATGTGTATAGACAGCTTAGTGGCAAAAGGTCTGTTTACCCGAAAGCTAATGATTCACATTTTGCCACCGGCTTGAGAGACAAGGGCTACTTGATGAGTAAAAAAAACATCAATGCATAAACGAGTTTACTCACTTAGTGATGAGTCAACGCAAAATATAAAATCTAAATCAAAACGCATTGCCATCTGAAAGGAATTAGGAACGCGAAATATACCCAGCTAGCATCAGAAAGCGTAATTATGTGCGTCACTATGGCAACGTAGGTTAAAGATAAAGGAAGAAATAATGACCTATAGCTGTTACCTTATGGGCTTTTGATGGAGGATCTGAGTATGTTCAGATACCGAGAAATACCATATATAAGAATTTTCAATCTGACTTTCTTTTTAGATATGACATCTAGTATCAAAATCCAGTACACCTGGTTGATGAATTTCATGGAAGCTGAGGCCCTGGGAAAATACATTACACAAGGAGATCTCCAGATATGAAATATACAAGGAGCTTATCATATGACATTGCAAGTAGCATTGCACGATAAAATTCCCTCCTAAATATCTAAATGTCTGAAGCACGTATCTAACAGGTATAACCCCTCCACCTTTCAGTCGCTTGTGGGGTTCCACCCTTTTATTTCACAGTTCAAAATGAGAAACCCCCTTACACTGATAAGCGAATAATCGCTTGATTGTGTAAACAGAGACGTAAGATTCAAGAAGGGTTTAACTACACTTTATTTCTCAAAATAAGATGAACACAGTCTACTGTGAATTTGGAGCGTACAGCAAAGCCTCCACTTTGGCTTGAACTCAAATTAATAAATAAGAATTTAAACTTAACTAAAAGATATAACCGAAGCTATAAAGATTCTTAGTTGGCACCTAAATCTCAATTAAGTCAACGAAGCTAATCAAGGGTCTAAAGTACCGCTGAGCGTAGAAATAGCTTAGAGAGATACGTAGCCAATGGCAAACGCTCGCTAGCCAGGAACTCGGGCTCTCTAACGAAGTCAGTGAAACATCGACTTAAATACTACTCTTACTCATTTGCATTAACCGCGTTTCTGAAAATGCATTCTGGTAGAAAATTGTAAGCTGAAGCTAGAAAAGCTAGGAAAGGTTCACAAACTTAAAATGGCTGTTATAAAATTAGGATAAACCTTACACGCTAATGAACCACTTATTTGAAAGCAAGAGATCAGAGCTTGTCATTTGTGTACCAAGAAAATTCATATTCCCTGCTAACGTTAGAAGTCTAAACAATTATATTTTTAAGTTGCTATTTTAGAATATAGCTGTAATATAATATGTTATAATACAGTTACTTGGAAAATATTTCTGATTTTGAAATGTTTTGTGGCTTATTTCATCGTTTATAAATACCCTATTTTGTTCCTGATACGAATGTTATGTTACTTTTTTTTCTATTGCTGTTTTAGAATAAAAAAATCATTTAATTTAATTTTATAAAATAACGATTATGAAATGTTGTATACTGATTAGTGCAAACATGCGAATAAAAGTGAGCTTAAGCTAAAGTAAAAACAAGCAACTCTTAAATAGATCTTTGACTACAATACCTAAATGATTTAACATTAAATTCCTATAAAAGAAGATCATTAGGATTTACATAATATTTTATTTTCAATAAACCCGTTGTTTACGTACAAAATAAACATCACGTACTGCAATGAAGATTTAGGATCAACAATAAATTTAAAATCATACCTGAAAAAATATCTTATACCTTTAAATTTGTTTCTTATAGCAGAGTGCATCACAATTGTCCTTTAAAGAAGACCAAAATGCAGTGTCCTGTCTAGTCCATAGCATAAATGGGAGTAACACAAAGAATATTCCGGAGAGTGGATAGGAGTACCGCCAATGTCATTTCGAAGCACTTTTTTCCTATGTAGAGTTCACTCTGAAACCTTTAGGGTACTTAGGAGTCATATCGAGAATAGTCAGCTGACAGTGGGCTATCTAATCCGTAGAATAAATAAGACAAACACAGAGAATATTCCGAAGTGGATAGGTGTACCACTAACGTCATTGTCCATTCTGTTTCGTGCCGTGTTACCGGCATTGCCAAGTTAAATAACTACTGATTAAATCCAAGACTTACAGAAAGGGTATCCTTAATGAAAAAACAATATGATGGTATCCCGCTTCAGTGTGTACGAGTGCGGTTTAGAGGTGCAAAATCCGTGAGGAAAGAAAAAGAGAATTTAAACCTAAAACCTTAGGAACTAAGCAGTTGCGTTGTGATATTATTTGAACAACTTGGCAAGGCAAGTAAGAGTCAAGTAAACACAATTTAGAAAATAAACATAAATTCAGGCCACACATCTTAATTCAAATTACGTTCACAATTTATTTAAACTAAGAATATGCAAAAATCGTGGTACAAATTAGACTATACTACTCTACTGTCCCGAGAGGTATGAAATTCAAAAGAACATTAATAGAAATCAGTAATATTTTTTTTTCCTTTTTTTATATTAAAAACCTCACGTTCCACCCCACTTAATGCATTTTCACAAATGCTACTAATTAGACAATGAAATTGCAAAATATACTATTATTTTTAGAACATTCAATTAACCGGTACATTTATTAAAGTATTTATTATATTGCACTGTTCACAAAAATTTTAAGAACCCATTAACGCGGTGAGGTAAGCCGACCACCGTAGCATAAGGTAAATAAGCAGAATATATTTAAATATAATTACATATAAATTATTAATCTAAATAAACACCAATAAATTTAAAGACAGCAATTTAATATTGCTAACTCAACTAGTAAGCACACAACTTCATGTCCTACAACCACTGCAGTTTAACAGAGGAATCTCGGTTTCGATGCTGTCTCGCATCGAAACCGAGATTTAACTATGACCTTAATTTAAGCACTATTGCAAGGAATTTTAAGTAAGAAATTAAATTTAAGTCTTAAAATTTCTCAGTACATTTTCTTGCAATTTAAATTTGACTTCTCTTTTACTTAAAGTTTCTCTGCTAATAGTCTCAAAGATAATTAATGAACCAAATTGAGAAAGCCAAATAAAACGTATCTAAAACCCAATCCTTGTGTCCATGGACAGATGCAATTCCAACGCCGGGAGGGGCCGGAAAGGAGCAGACACAATTCTGCTGTAGTGTGAGAAGATAACATGAGTCCAAGCCGTTAACAGAACTGCTGATGAACCAATACGCATCTGAGTTAAAAAAGGAACGTATGTCGACCGATAATTCCATTTACGTTAATGCAACAAAGTTGGCAATGTTTAAATAAACGAGCTTCGGACGCACATTAGCATACTCTATAACCACCCGAGGAATATAACTGAAAGTGGGATGTGAGCTGAAAGTCCTAAATCCGTAGACAACCGCCGAGATGACATGGCGTGAAAATTCTAGCCAGAAATTCTTAGAAAATTCATTATAAGAAAATACGAATAAAATTTCTATATAACGATGCTATAAGACTCTTTTGCATGATGATAGCCGGGCGGAGAGAATTATCCGCACCAGAAGAGGGTAAACACATCTCCAGAAAGGTTGAGGGAAAAAAACCATAGATAGGTCGAAGGAAAACAAATCTTGAAGATAGACGGTATGCTATAGCCTCCAACCTTTTTTCTTTCTGTACCGCAAGTAGGCGATACTACCCTACTCAGTCACGAGAAAATGATCAGCAACGGTGCAGTTGAGAAAGAGAGCTTTCCAAGGGCAGCAGCCCGGTTTTAATCCAGACAGACTCCACATTCCTACAAAATCTCTCAATTTGGGAAGAATCACCCGTCGAAAACGGTGTAACAAATTTCCATTTTGTTCCCTCAGCAGTTCAAAAAATGTCACTCGTCAAGCCCCCTAATTGCCAAGTTTATCCTGAAAAAGCAGCAACCCCTTTTCCCGCGCAATTTTCACCACCGCAAGACAGGAAATAAGAGTGATTTGGGGATGTTCACTATCCAAAATGACAATTTCTACCACCCAGAAAAATTTTAGCTAGAACAACATAATTGAGATAGTTAATTGGGCATAACGGCTAATGTAATAAACGTACCTGAACAAAAGTAGACGCGTAAAAATGAAAAAAAGAAATCTGCTTTAGTTGTTTAAGTTTCGAAGGCAAGCAATAATATTAAGCATTTTCAAATCACAATATTACGCAGAATTTCGGCCAGATGCCATTGTCACCACACTCGAGTTACTCAATGAATATTGAAGAACAGAGTTTAAACTTTGCTTACAAAACAAAATTCATAAAATTGAATAACTAATACCTTAATTAAATAAAATAAGCGTTATGCAGTCGAATTTTTGAATAACTGATAAGTCATACGCAATAGTTTTAATTAATTAAAACCACTTAAATTGACTATACAACATTTCACAAAGTATATTTTTCTCTGAATTTATTCGAATATCTTGGAATAACGTCTAGAATATTCCGCTGATTGCCTCGTACTTAGAGAAGAGTCAGAGCCAGAAGTATTTCCACGAATTCGATGGAACTGATTATTCCAACGTTATCGGAGGTGAATTCAGTCTTTTACCGCGGAGAGAGGCAGTTGAAGACACAAGCGCCTGGCCCCAGCCACCACCCCAAGCTCTTATTGGACACACTGTTTTGGCGTGTGTTACTACTTGTGTTACTTACACTACTTGTGATGTTATAGAATGACGAAATGAATTCTCCGCGGCATTTTTGCGCGCGAAAAGCTTGATTTAATTGCAAATACTCTGTTACATTCCACAAATTCACATTTATACAAAACATAACTAAAACCAATAAAGTATAAGTTCACCTAACTTACACGAAACCGATAATAAAATCTCTTCAACCTGACGTCATAAACGGCAACCAATAAGAACAGGGGTGGTGGCTGGGGCCAGGCCCTTTTGTTGAAGACGAACAACAGCTACTATCTATAACCATGATGGGAAACATTTTCACCTAGTCTCTTCTTCAATGACTCTTACCTGCTGTTCTTCTCAAAGAATGCCGGTCCACTTCTTGATTCACCACTCGCAATTCATTGTTAAAGATTCTCCTTGAAACGGCTATTTTGAGGCTACTCTGCCTTCTGTACATCTGCGACTTCCTCGCTGCCTGCAGGGTTCGAAATTCCTAATTCCCGCCAAAACAGTGTGTTCGAAAGGGGCCCATCCCCAATTTCTAGCTGCTTTCGTGCATTACTACATGGCCTTTTGCTATCCGTCCACTGTATTCGCTCTCCCTTTCAACGGAGATGTTTATTTATTGCTGTATACGTCGTCATGCCCCTAAATGGTATTAGACTCAACTTATGACCACTTTCCCACAAGCAAAGGAAAATTTTCCTTACCATAAAAGGCAATTCACTTCTACGTTTAAAGTTTTCGAATTCATTAGATGAGAACCTTAACTTTATTTCCAATTAAGGAAAACATTAAAAATAATTCTAATTCTAATTCTTTCTAATTCTCTCTCATTTCTAGAATTATCTTTCATGGCCTTTTCTCTGTTTTCATAGAAACGTACCTTAGATGCGCAATCTTATTATTTGAACGCCAAGGGATTAATAATATTTTTGTTTGCGTTACGTATTTGTACATTTCGTTAGAAACAAATTCTTCCCTTTAAATCTTAAATAAATAAAAAAAATTATAAATTATCCTTATAATTAAACGTCAGTAACACGGCATAACATGAATGAAAGCTCACAATTTTCAGTAAAAGGTGACAAACATATTATTTGAATGTTAATGTTACGTATTTCTCATTATTCTAAAGCAATTTATACAAAGCAATATTCAATATAATAATATAATTGTATGTAAAGTCTGCAATGTAGGAAGTTAGAAGACTAGTTTTAGTTCTATTACAGACTTCAATTTGTACAGAAATAAAAATATTACTCTCATGTATTTTTATGGCACTCAGAACATCAACCTAGTAAATGAAAAGTTTGTGATTCCCATTGATCCCACAATTGATTTATAAAGATTCCCAGACACATAAGCATCAAATGACTTTACAGTAATGTCCGAATTCAAATAATTGAAGGATACGTGTTTAATGTGGCTGAATATCTCTTCCTTTCTCCATCCAGGATCCCTTTAAATGGGAATGCAAAACTTAAAGAATTTTACTCGTGTGTCCTTGTGAAGTAATAATCAGCATATTCATGCGGCAATTAGGTTTGGGATTACTACTCCGGGTAAAGGCATGAATGATTTTTCTGATCACAGATAAGCTTGATCATAGAAGTAACTGGAAGTCAATATTAGTCTTTGTGACATTAAGTATTGTAGATGTTGCACTAAGTTTATAATAATTGTTTTATGTTTAAACACGCGTTAGTATCTATTATCGTTTCCCATCTCCTATTCCCTACCAGAATGAAGTATTATGCGCGTTTTATGCAAATGAGATGGAGTATTTAAGGAGGGTTTAACTTACTTCGAGAGAGAAAGCTTAAGAATCCTTAGTGGCACGTGTTTGTCGTCTGACTACTTCGTCCTTAAAGCTGCTACGCTGTATTGTACTTGCCTGCGGATTATCGCCGGCTAGGTTAAATTAAGAGGCAACTACGTTAGGTATTTGTGCCTAAAGTCTGTTCAGCTTAGTATTAGGTTCATTTCGTATCTCCTTATCCAGATTTCAAAGCCGAGTGGAGGATTTTCTGTAAGCCTGAGAAGGGGCCATCTGTTATTATTTCTTTGAGGGAATAAAATGGTATTTTAACCATTCTCCAGATTCTGTAATTAAATATTCGAACTCAGCAATATGTCGCTCCTTAGTTCACTTAGTTCCTCTACATTTAACACAGAAAAAGTACTGAGGAACATTTCAGTGTAATAACCGTTTATGGAAGTACGTTGGTTTTTTGTAGATTCTATTTCAGTCGGAATGTGTGCCCAATTTTAATGATACGTTACACAGCAGAAGTAATCATGACCATAAAAAAACATTATAAGCTTTAAAGAAAGCTTACACAGACTCAGTCAACGAGATAATTCAGTTTATAATAGAGTTTGATATCGATGATAATCTGATATAATTGAACAATATTGTTTTGCATCATAACCGAAAGTAAAGGAATAATTTTGATAAATTCAAAGTACCACGAGCAAGAGACATGAATGATATATTTTCCATTAAACGCATTTCGAAAATGTTTTCTAAAGTTTTAAAAAAGAGATCTCATCCGAAATATTTCTCATCCAATTTATTTGCCATTCATGAACATTTTCCATGTTATCAGCACAAATTTATAAGCAAAATCTTTACTTTTCGAGAAATTATATTCAGATCAGTCTTAACGCAAGTAAATAATACCGCTTGGTACTTATTTTGTCAAGAAAATGCTGAGTACATTCAGAAAGTTCTATGGAGATGTATTTATTTCAGACTTTCACGAAATATGTTTTTACTCATTTTGTACTATTCACAGGTTCTCAGAACTTTTCAGACTTCTCGCAAAATGTTTACATTTTACATTTAAAAATATTTTGTCGTTTATATGTATCCTTTTCTGAGAATTTACTAAATGCATTAATTTGCATTCAATGGGCTAAAATCAAACCAAATCTAACTGTCATACTTTAGAGTATGAGTACTTGCATCATCCATATGGGCGGAATAAGATTTCGCATTTATGGAAGCAGTTTGAAAATGTTTTCTTAATAATAATAACCATAAAACATATTTACGATGCTCTTCAATCAGCAAATGTGACAATTTAATCCGAAAGCAAGTTGAGCTCTGTAGTAAAAGAAAGGCTTAAAAGGAATTAATAGACAGTTTTAAAACTAAAAAGGCAATACTAAACGCATTATAAGAAAGACTCCATTAACCATCCAAAATCTAAATGAAAGTAGAAAAGCCTTATCTGGGAAATAACAAATGCAAAACGGAGTCATATTTCATGGTTATAGTTATCTACGACGGGAAAATTAACTATGTTAGATTAAAGAAGACTGGATAAAACGAAAAATCTAACAAATTGTATAGAAAATAAATCCATTTTTGGTAAATAAAAGTGAACTTATCAAGCATAATTAATATCCTAACATTTGACAGGTACATTGAAGAAAATATATCTAACCAGAAGTGTACAGACTTGATTCATTAAAAAAATTGCTGCTTATTATTTTAAGGCAGATTTTTCACAAGAAAGCAAGAGGGCAGCATATTGGAAAATATTTTTCAAATAATGAATATCTAAGTCTATCTCTATAGACAACAAGAATGACAACATATACATCTTCATATCTCATACAAGATCATTTGTGCCCAGTTATATTGAAATCAGTTTCTTACATAAATTTAGAAAGGGGTTTTATTCGGCAGACTTTATTGCCAGATAATGTATTCCTTAGTCTTCTCTGTTACTTTATTATGGAATTTCATTAGAAAAGGGGGGTAGAAAAAATATGTGAAGCGTGGACGTAAATAACCAGCAGTAACTGAACGATTTTTATTTTTACAAAGTGTTTAATGTTCCCATGGTTTTTTTGTACATACTTGCTATACTGTTTATATTTGGATGTAAATTGAAGAAAATACTCGGTTATCTTCTCCGATTATCTTCACCTGTAAATCCTGAAACCGATTGAAACGGTAAAAACGGTTCCAAATTTTTGGCTATTTACAAAGTTTACACAATCTGGTAATCCACAAAAATGCTAACACTCTATTCGAAAATTCTAGGAAATATTAAAATGTTTAGTTTAATTATTTTGTTTTAAAGCTGTCGATGGCAACGATTCGTAATGCAATTTAAAATGGAATCCTAAATTAAAACGTTTTCGCTTGAAAAACATGCAAGATATTATTTTTATATATTTTGTCTTGTGAATTTTAAGATTCCAATAACACAATCAACAGGATACTATACGTCCTGTCACTGGAATATAATTTCTTGATATGCATTTGGGAACATTTTTCGATGTTAATTTCATGCTATTACCATATGAATGAGCTTTAGTCATGAGTCAGTTATTTTAGTTTAGTTTTGGTATTATTTATTGCTACATCGGTCATTATTTCCAGAGATAGCCGTGATATCAGCATCATGATTAATATGATTCAGAAAGATGAAAAGAAAAAAATCGCAAAGAATAAAGAAGGGGATAAGAAGAAGAAAGCGTAATGCGTGGGCGCATTCAGTTGAGTAATGCTTATGTTTACAAATATTGGTTTTAAAAGGTAGGCTAGTAAAAACCAACCTGAGGAACATCACTGAGCAGAAAAACAATTACTGTGCGCTCAAGAAATTAACATCAGTATTAACACATTAAAAAAAAATATTCGATGTAAACCACTAAGTACGTTGGTTGGTCACTTAACCTGAAAGCATTTCGCTGTTCGTCACAGAACTGAAGCTGATTATAAGGAAACTAAAGGCTATTCTAATGAAACAGGACTTTAAAGTTTTAGTTAAGGTATTTCTACTGCCTTCGTGGTGTAGTGGTCAGCACGCTCAGTGCGTATTCGAGAGGTCCGTGGTTCGAGTTCCGTCAAGGGCATTCCTCATTTTTCGTCTACTTTAAAAAATACCTAATGTCTGTACAGTGGCGCCGGAACAAAACGTTGGTGCATGATGATTCTCCTCCACCAGGATTTGAAGATTGGGACCCCTAATCCCTAGTCGCCCTTTAAAAGGGGGATTACCTAAGGTATTTCGGCCGTTTTCGTAGCATGCCTTCGTAGCGTAGTGGTCAGCACGCTCAGCGCGTATTCCAGAGGTCCGTGGTTCGATTCCAGGCTAGAGCACTGCTCATTTTTTAGCTCTTCTGCTTTCAAAAAATACCTAATGTATCTACAAAGTGATTAAATTAAAACAACTAGGATCACAAATATTGTCTACACAGTATAAGATATGAAAAGTGTACTTTGGACAGGAACTACAGACAGCGCAGTCTGTGAAAAGACAAATTTAAAATCAAAGTTGTACAATGCGAGAAAGAAATTGGGCAGTTATATATCTCCCGTTCTACTGTGCCGATTGACGGATTTCCACCTGCGTTTTTCATGTCTCGAAAGCGCGACTTAGGATATGTATTAGATATATATAAAGCATTGTTCTACTGTAAGAATTTTGTCCCCAAATCGAACTTTTTCTGAAATGACATGCCAATTTGTCTTCATATTTCGATTCTAAGACTCAAATTATGCCAAACTGCCAATTTTTGTAAAAATCTCACGAGTAAATAAAAAAAAAAAAAATTAGCTCTCAAAATTTTAGTGCCCCTGTTAACTGAATTTGATATATGTTTATTAACATTTCTTTTTTTAATAAGCTTACTTGATTTCGTTCTTTCACAGTTCGAAATTTAAGTTCACTCCAAATAAAATTCGTCCATTTTTTATGATTTTTTAAAATTTGTATTTTTAAATAATTTTTATAATTTTTTCTAAAAACATTTCAATATAGTCTGTAAAATTCTTACCATTCTCACAAAGTAGAAGTATTTCTAAACATACCTGCCAAACATTAAAATTTTTTAGTCAAAATTTCCTCAATTTACATTTTGGCACGCTTTGAAATCTGATGTATTTATTATAAACAATAATAACGAAAATGTGGTTTACGCCCTTTGTTAAAAATATTTGAAAGAGTGAATGATGGACTCATTTTCCGCTCGTGCCTTAATGACAGGAAAGGGAAGTAAGTAGGTTCCTAAAAATTAAGAATTTCTCCAAGGAAATTATTCTTGGCCCAAACTAGAAAAAAATGCGCCGAGATAAATTTTTGAATTTCTCAGTAGATTTCTTACCGAATTTTTCCAAGTTTAATATTTAGGCATAATTTGAGTCGTAGAACCGAAATATGGAAAACAAATTGTGATATCATTTCAGAAAAGTCCGATTTTGTGTCAAAATACATATTTTAGAACAATGCTATATATAAATCTATTAAATATCCAAAAGGGCGTTTTCGACACAAGAAAAGGCAGCTTGAATTTAGTGAATGGGCCCAGTAGTACTGGAGATATAGAGTTACTCCTCTTTTTTGGGGGAGCAGTGTACTTTTAAAAGTACAAGGAATAAAGCATCATCCAATATGATCACGATTCAATGTAAGAGTTAAGAAATAGGAACTACAATATTTTCGTATTATGCGTTGAGGGAAAAAAATCTTGCCTTAAATTTTTAATAAAACTGATGCATTCCGGTAAGTTTTCCAGTTTAATTTCGTTGATAAATAAATAGAGCAATAGGTCGGCGAAAAGTTTGAGCTTCTTTGAAATGTTATTCTCAGTAAAACTAACGTAGTAAGGTAGAATAAGCTGTAATAACATTGAAGATATTCATGGGAAACGTTCCATAAGAACACGATTAAATTCCATATTCCGTACTTCAAAAAGTGTTTTGTAATTCAATATGTTCAAATGTAGGTAGGTAGGTAGATTACGGAGGACGGGGACGCCTGGTGTCTAACAGATATTAACAGGCATGTATCCCACGCCCTCCTCTAAAAAGAGCAATAGCTCACTGGAGCCCCACAAGGCTGCACTGGGAAGGGAAGTACATGACCTCACACGGGCGTTAGTAGGGTTGTATTACAGGTTGAAGAGGTAAGCTGTGGTGTTACAGGTGGTAAGTAGTAATGGTAAGTAAAAATACAAAAAGACATACACATAAAAACGCATAAATACACATAAACAAATAATACACAAGACACAAAGCGTAAAATACATAAACAAATAACACATAAAACACGTACATACACATAATCACTTAAAGCACAAAAAGGCATACTTACATGTCTATAAAATATGATTTACCAACTTAAACACAAATACACCAACTTAAAGTGTGGAATACGCATAAATACAGATGGGAATGCACTGGTACATAGAGGCGCGAAAGGCACAGTACTTGCGAATTCTTAGTATTGCACACTTTAAGTTGGTAGGCATGGAAGCTTAAACTCACAAAGTTGTTGCAATGAGCAGTTATTGTAAATACTAGTCCATTGGACTAGTGGTGGAGCTTATCGTCAGTACACTAGAGCGTGGAGTCCGAAGTCAGGCTGACCGCGTCATTTTAGCACGGTTTGCAAAGGTCTGTGCCCAATGCCGTGATGGTATTAATGAGGCTGGAAATTGAATTAACCACTCCTTTATGCGTTATAAGGAACAGCGATAGGCGTCACTTTTATATGTAGGTAGCAGGAGACGGTGTGCAGCCGTTAAAGGACATTCAAATACGTAATGATCTGGTGTCCCAGCTGTCCGCAGACACAGACTTCGGTAGTTGAGACGCCACGGCGATTGTAGTAATTTTGTCCCCGGGGTTGACTCAGGAGAATTCCTGGGAAGTACTGGCTAGGATTTGTACTTAGGTAGTCTCAACCACGGGGGTATATAAGTTGACTTCACAGGACTAGAGCCCGAGTTTATTCTCAGGTTGGTTCAGGCTTGGCAGGCACCGTACTGGTGCTGTCCTGTCTGTTCCTCTGTCTGTGGTGGAGCTATATTGTCAGATTTTGTTGGTCGTCCGAGGGAAAACGCCCCTATTGGTGGAGTCGGGTGATGTTGCATGACGTGTTATTTTCCGACTTCGTTTAATTGACATTGATTTTCTTCGACTTTGTGGGGCTCGTCGGCTTCACCGGTTGGATCGCGGTCCTGAGGATTGCCTCTGGCGGCCAGGATGACATTCTATGTAGGGCAATCCTTGTGAACGCTAGGTAATGGAGTCCTGGTTTTCCGGTGTTACTGTAGTAACTTGGAAACTGGCCGTGACCCGTGGTGTGATGAACTAGGTGAGAGGTGCTACGGCGAAGAGTTGGTCGGTGGAAACTTTCGGGAGGTAGTTAAAAGTACGTCTGCGTTAGGTTGTATTATTTTATGTTGCTTGTGTCTCGCATTCGGTCCACTCTCGTTGCCATTGGTTCATTCCATGCTCTCGTAGGAGGCCCTTAGATAAGAGGAGGGTGCAGGTACGATGATGAGTTGGGCTGTCGGGTCGGAAATTGCATCTTTGGCCAACGTGTCTGCAGCCTCGTTGCCCTCATTAACTGTATGGGCTTTAACCCGTACCAGGTTGAGATGGTATTGAGGGTGTTGCGTAAGGAGACATTGGAGACTGAATATGAGCGGTGAGACATGATGATGATTCTTAAGTGAAAGTAAAGTTGACAAGCTATCGGTATAGATGGTTGCTCGTGGGATCTGGTTATCTATACGATGTTGCACTGCAGCCGTAATTTCCAGCACTTCCGCCTGGAAGATGCAATTGTGAGTGTCAAAACGTCCTTGCCAGTTTTATTCAATTTTGCCATTCTCATAGTGCACAAATACACTACCTACACCATTTTCCTGTTTTGAACCGTCTGCGTAGATCTGTATGCCGGTACGTGGGAAGTGCGTTGGGGTGTGAGTCTGTTACTTGTCAATTCTGATGCGAATTCCACTTCCTTTGAGAGCTGGATGGGTATGAAGAAAAGTGGAGGGACGTTCGAACTGGACTGGACTGCAGTTGATATTTCCGCAAGTTGCATCTTTGCGTAGGTGGATCAGTTTAGTGAAAGTTGCCTCCATCTCTGCTTTTATATGAAGTGGTAATATGCCGGCTAGAACTGTTGCTGCGCTGGTGGCGGTTGTGCGGCAGGCTTTGCTTAATTGCAGGGCGAAGGCGCGTTGTAGCGTCTCAAGTTGCCTGAACTTGCCAGCTCCCATTGGCTGCGCCCAGATCAGTGCAGCGTATAAAGCTATCTTTTCTGAAACTGTGAGGTATAACACCTTTTGAATATGGGGGTTTTGTTCCCAGTTGCCTTGCTATGCGAGCTATAATTGACGTTTTGTTTCTGATTTCCATGATATGCTGAATCCATGTGAGACCTTGGTCCCACACTACTCCTAAGTATTTGAGATTCATCACAATTTTGATATTTCTGCCTAGGAGTTTAATGCCTGGACGACACGTTGGACTAGTACCTCGTCTGGGAATTATTATTGCTGATAATATTTCTATGGAGATCATGAGTTTTATTTTGTTGCATGCGATGGTAAATAAGGTGCAGGCATCTGTGCTGTTGCGTTCATGTTCTTCCCTGGTGCGTCATCTTACGAGATGGGCTACGTCATCTGCATGAGCAGTGATGTTTGTATGCAGTGGCCAGTTGGTTTCAAGGACTGAATTGAAAGAGAGGTTCCAAAGTATCAGTTCTGCACAGAACCCCTGCGGACAGCATCTTTTTTGTGCCTTGGTTGTCGTACCATCATTATTTACAGTCTGGAGATGGCGGTTTTGGAGTTAACTATTGAAGATGTTGAAGAGGTTCGAAGGGTAGTATGCTTCTCTGAGAGCCTGCTTTATTGCTGGCCACCAGAGGGTATCGAACGCACTCTTTAGTTCTATAGAAATGAAGGTCCTGTGCACGCCGCTGTTTTTATTGCGTTTTAATGTTTCTTCAACATTGTAGAGGGCATGTGTCATGGGAAGTCCTGTGCTGAATCCATACTACCTGGAAAGCAAAAGTGGATTCCATGGAGTATCACTAGACTTTATTCAAAAAATATATTCATATTCTGCAGTACGCAAGTGACTAATGCAGGGGCGATGAAACAGCACCACTAAACATTAAATATCTTTTGCAGGTATAACTCAAAATGAATACGTAAAGCATCAGAGCTGTGCACTAAAAGTGCACATAAAAGATACTCATCGAACTAAAAGTAGCTTAGTGAAGTTTGCTCACGAGAGAAACACGTGCTATGTAGAAAATCACAGCGGAAGTATGTATATTAATTTCTGTATCTTCTTTCGTATCGGCTGTAGAAAATTAGAGATTTTAAATGCCCTGAAGAGAAATGATATTTTGGAGTATGTCGACTTCGCGATCCTAAATTTGCAAGAAATTTCAGTTTGGCTTTCTATTCAGTTTTTTCAATGATCAGATATTTTTCTTTACACCAGAATTATTAACAAATTATGAGCGAGATTGGCACATTTGCATAAAGCATTTATGTTTAGAAATATTTACGTTGGAGCATAAAACATTTGCGTTTAAAATTTCAGAAACGTATCTCTCTGTTGCATTTATGCCTCTACTTTTGAAAAACTACTGTTTTATGAAAAATAATCAATTATCACGAATGCTTTTTCCTCGCATAAAAAATATGTAAACAAAACTATATCACCAGAAAGGAATATGTTCTTGCTACAAGCGTCAAATCTTTAAAGGAAATTTCAAAATTAAGATTATACCGTATATTAAGGCAACCATATGAGACAATGTACTTCTTAAAAACATTTTGGAATTTATGAATGATGGCCAAGCTACTAATAAAATAGCTGTCTATTCAACAATGTGTCAATGCCGTAGCTCCATAGATAGAACAATTATCGTTATTTTTGTTCCTGAAATGAAATCCTGTATAAATGGAGGAAAGCAAATTTCGAGTAAATAGCAAAACCGCGTGGAGCGACACTGGTTCAAGTATTTGTACATCTCAATCTGATGCGAATGGATGAAACTGCAAACATATCACCAGCTCAGAAAGTCCCACCTCAGCATATCATTGTAGCTGAAAGTACCGCTACGTTTTTATTTCATTTAATAGTATTTTGTTACTTCTAAAATTCTCATTTAATTAGCCCACCCTCCTAATACATCATGTTAATTAAAGTGTGAGTAATTTTATCTGCGTTCTTTGTTTATTAGAGAATTAATTTCAATTAATAAAGAAATCTGACAAGTTTCAGATTTTAAATTACGTCCAAAGGGGCGTTTTCTTAACGTTTTGTATGTTATCTTTATTTTTTAAATATCATGTTCTTCGCTCTTAAGCCATAAAATTGAGTTCAAGAGCGATATCGCAAAATAATTTTAAATTGAGAATATCTTTAGAATTTTCGATGCACAGTCTCACGCACTGGAGATAATTTTTTTACGTTGCCATTGCTCGCTTTTAAATCTTTCATTTGTTAATCAAAAATTCATTAAAGTCTTACAAAATATGAAATCGATAACAAACCAAATTCCAAATTTCAAATTTGGTCTTTCAGATGCTCGTATTCGTACTAAGATTACGTCAATTAAAATCTGATGGCTCTAGGTACCGCCGTGTTAGCAAAATGCTAGAAACATGTATACATGTATGCATTTTTATTATACAGATTCTTCATTATTTAATTTCTTTAAGTGTAATACAGGGCGCTAATATTTGGTGGCAACAGGCTGAAAAGGGAAACGAACATTCAGAGTGATTCAACGCAAAATCGCAAAATGAAAACAATAATGCTTCAGGTATAAAGGCCGTTTGGACTAAAAACAAATAAATAAATGAAAGTATTCACGCAGAATTATAAAATTATATATTCAACGAATGACAATATATTACAAATATATTTACAAACTTAAAATATATTATTTGAATACTAAATGATGATGAACGAAAACAACATGAAAAGATTAATATAGCCAGATATGTAATGCTGCCTATCACATAATGGTAGATCACTTTGGTAATAAAATTGCATGCTAAAGTATTATTCACATAAACCGTGAAACAATATATTAGGGAAGTTCTATAACGAAATCCGAAAAATATTTACTGAACTGTACATGCTTAATAATATGCTTATTAATATACATATATAATTAATTCATCGTTAAACTCTTCGAAATGTTTTCCTGTGATAAATTTTCCATTTTATTTTTATTTTTATTCATCTCCTTCACACGATTTCTGCACTAGCATATCGCAAAAGAATTTCATCATGATCTCTTCCTATTTATATACAAATGATCTCATTCGCTTTTGAACGGGGATTTCATTTATATCTAAGCGGTTCCATTCATAATCGTATCCAATTTGGAACGGAAAAATATATTAATCATTATTCTTGCAAAACTGAGCTAGTATACAGTTTCCACATCTTCCTAAGCACCTGCGAAATTCATCCGAGTCCGGTGAGGGATAATTTAAATAACAAATGCTCTCCCGATTTCATCATGGATGAACGCCTTTACCTCCAACGGAACTGAAAGAGCTCTGAATAAACCGCGGCCTCCTTAAATATATTTCCGGGAGAATAATTTTACGAGAAGATAATTCATTTCTCCTATTTACAAATTTTAATGGTATTCAATGATTTTTCGTCACCTTCACCGCACTGAGTTTGGTGTGGGGTTCCATCCATCCTAGTTAGGTTCTCTACTTGAGAAGATAGATAATAAATTTTTAAAACTCATTTATAAAACAATGCCGTGAAATTGTTTTAAATCGAAGAACGAAATCGAGCTTGTTTGTTCTCATTTGTTATTTGTTAGAGGTTAATATGTATGGTACAGTAAAATCTGTAGAAATTGTGCAGAGTTTCATAAAATTTTAAGGCGTTTAAAAACAGTGAATTTTTGCAGAAAAAAAAGAAGTATAAATAAAAGGAGAAATGCGATAAAGAGTCATTTTGTCGATTCAGCTAATTATTGTGCATTAATAATGAAAGATATTTTCATTAGGTTTTATTATATACTTTGTGATTTTATTATAAAAGCGGTGATTTCGTTATTTCCATTCTATGTTGTTAGGCATCTTACAAAGCGATAACTAAACAACGCGTTTCCACTCCAACGGGGCTCGTAAAACGTGGAGGTTTACGTTTTTAGAACGAGGTTTAGGAAATGTGTGGCGGCTTCCCTTTTCTAATTTTAATAATTGAAATTATTATCTGACATTTGGAAATTTTAGAAAATTCTCGAAACATTATGTTACGTTTAAAAAATTATTTTAGTATTAATATTTTAAACTCCTGACTGATTTACTCCACTTTCTTTCTTTCTAGTGCGGACAAAAAATGGAAAAAAAAAGAAAACTCTCAAAAATGCTACCTCTCACTAAAAAAAACTAAAACCACTGACCTTCCTGACAACACATAAATTTCTGTACCACAACTATTAAACTCTTCAGATAGCCACAAACACTTTTGTGTGTTCTGTGTGCATTTAAATATAAACACAGAACACTTCAAAACACCAGAGAACGATATATGCACAAAAGTAAGAATCAAAGCACTAGTTCATTTAAAATAATAATCCGATCGTATAGTTTAAAAAAAATAATTTACTAGTTCTCAACTACATCACTTTAAAACATTACTATCCACGTTCGAATTGGAAAAATAACCATATTTTCCGTAAGGATTACATAGGTGACTACATACACGACCAGATAAAACTCAAATAAAACACAATATTAAATCATTAAAAGCATTTATTAAATTTTGTAGAATATTATAAATACAGATAGCTCGCCAGACTACTCCTGCAAACTTAGTATCTAAAAATTACTCACAATTTTCCATTTGACTTTCTGAACAACGATCAATAATCTATTGCTCAAATTATTAGTAATGTGCTTTACCATAATTGTATAATTATCACTGAAAAGAACTTATTTAGTTTCAGAATTTCTCATTTTTAATATATTTTCAAATCTTACCACAATCATAATGAAATTACTTTACATTTAGTAATTTCTTTAAAATAGTTATAAATTTAAACTCACATCTAAAGCTAATTTTGATGAACATACCAGTTTCCTTCACAAGTAATCCAGCAATAATTTCATCTCCTGGCATTGAGTAAGTAATTAAATTTCTTGATATGATATTCTATGCACATTAAATCAGTGACAATTTCTTTTAAATAATACTGAGATTTTCCCTTAATTCAATCAATGTTATAACTCATCTACATTTAACATTTTAAACGTTCATTTTCTCAATTGTTAATTAAGGAAATAGTAACATATCAAATTTTCATCTAACATCAAATCGACTGAAAATGACTTAGAAATTAACCTTCCAATATCCTACTAATTAAAGAAAACGCAAGGAAAATGATCGCCCACAGTTTCAAAACACACGGTTCCAATAATCAACTTGATGGTCCTCGCCCAAAATAAACACTGTGTTTTCCAGATCTACTCAAATAGGGTCCATTACAACTAAGGCTGATTATTGATTCCTCAAGATTAACAGGGTAAAAGGTAAAAGAAATGGTCGTTCATTACTTTCTTTGTCGGCGTGCTAGGTGGTGATGTTCAGAACCAAATCTCACTTGGAAGTTGCACATGTCACAGGCCCAAATGCACAACCTTCAAGAATAGCCAAAGAAATTATTGTTCTTGAGATGTTCACAAAATCGGAAATGATCATCCTTAAGAAGTTCGAAAACTCGAAAAGATAGAAAGTTTCTTTCTTTCGGCGCTTCGAGCAAGTAAGAAATTTCTTCAACTATTACAGCCACACACACACACAAAAAAAAAAAAAAAAAAAAAATAAAAAAAAAAAAAAAAAAAAAAAAAAAAAAAAAAAAAAAAAAAAAAAACCGAAGTTTCACTCAAAGAACTCAGCTGCTGGGAATCACTCTATAGATGAAAAGAAATGAGCTGATTTTTTTTCATTAGGGGAACACTGACACCCTCTAATGATTTATAAGCGAGGTTTTTAACATTGACACTCTTAAATTATTCTTATGCGACGATTCATGCATGGCCGGGACGGTATTGGAGAAACGCTGCAAACCAATTCCTTGGTCGCCGGAAAACTGGACTCTCAGACCGCGATCGGGCTAAGGTCGAACTTCTGTCTCTATTTGTAATTTTCAATAAAGTGAAAAATCTGCTAAAATTCTGCTCCTTCCTCTCTTGCAAGAATTTTTAAAACCTCCGTAACGCTGAAATACAGACCCCTTGGCTCAAAATAGACATAAAATTATATCTATCCAATCCAACACGTAACTTAAACTTTCTCTAACCAACGAGAAAATGAGCAATAATTAACCCCCAAATTTCCAAGAAAACCTTAACCCCCCATTCTTCAAAAAGGCGAAGTAAACAAAATTTCTCCCGCTAGCCTCGTCTGTACTCCAGCAGGGAGCAAATATACTACAGGATAAAGCTGCACAGCCAAAATTTTTAATCCTCGCAAGCGAGCCCACAATACAATTACATATAACAGAAGCCAGCTAGAGAAGAGTGCAAAATATGCAAATAAGCACATATGTTTACCGCTTTATTATGACAAGTTCACTTTCAAGTGAGGGGACGCTGTTTGTCAAGGATAAGAAAATAGCTTTTAACAAAATTTTGGGAATAGGAATGTTTTCGTTATATCAGCTAGTTGAAAAAAATAGTGTTAACAATACTAAAATTTAATTCTATTACATAAACTCTCATTAAAATTAATTGAATTCTATGTACTAAATTTTAATTCTAGTAATTGAAGTTTCAATTCACTCAGATACAAATGTATTTATTATAACAGTTGCACAGTTATTCAGAAGAGTATTCATTTCTCTTAATTACCTTTCTTCATTACATCAGTTGAAATTATACCACCTGAGTCAGAAAATATGGATTCATAACTTTACCAGAAAGAGGTGTAATATTTAAAAGTTAAATAACCTTAAGGGTCCAACAAAAATAAACTCAAACCAAACAGAGTAATAAAACCAAATAAACTAAATTTAAGTTTTCCAAGCAAAAATTAAAAGTTAAAACTAAACTTCATCTTTTGAAGCATAATAACATTAACATTACCAACTAAAATTGAAAGAAAACAGTTACAGTTTAAAAAATATTTAACTTACAGCAACTAATTTAAAACCCAGCAGCTAAGCAAATTAATAAAATTGAATTACTGTCAATCAAAATTAAGAAACAATACTGCGTAACATTAGTCTAGCTTAGAATATCTTTTACACAAAAAATGATAAAATCATTAAATAGCAGATCACACCAAAATAATTATTTTAAAGAAATTTTTAAGCTGCGAAATACACAGTCCAGTCACATTAATGTGACCATCTGTCAAAAGCCAGAATAACCACCTTTCGCAGAGCGGACTGCTGCGAGACGTGCAGGAAGAGAGTCACATAGGTCCCTGAAGGTGTTCTCTTGTGTGGTCCCTGAAGGTGTTCCATGCCGACTCTAATGCCGTGGCCAGCTGCGCTAGATTACGCGGTTGAGGATCCATGGCGCGAACAACTCGATCGAGATGGTCCCACAGATGCTCGATTGGGTTTAAGTCAGGTGAGTTTGCTGGCCAGGGGAGGACGGTAAACTCATCCTGGTGCTCTTCGAACCACGCACGTACACTGGCAGCTGTATGGCACCTCGCATTGTCCTGCTGGAAGATGCCATCATCCTGAGGAAAAACAATGCGCATGTAGGGGTGAACATGGTCCGCAAGGACAGATGCGTACTTGTATTGATCCATTGTGCCTTCCACAATGATCAGTGAACCTAGAGAATGCCAGGAAAACATTCCCCAGACCATAATGCTCCCGCCTCCAGCTTGGACCGTTCCGGCAATGGTTGCAGGGTGGTTCCTTTCAGAGGTTTCACGCCTTATACGCCAACGTCCATCTGTCCGATGGAGCATAAAACGCGATTCATCCGAAAACGCAACCTGTCGCCACTCAGTGGACGTCCAGCTGCTGTACTGGCGTGCAAATTCTAGCCTTCGCCGTCGATGAACAGCAGTCAGCATAGGTGCACGAACCAGGCGTCTGCTTCGGAGGCCCAGACGCAGCAATGTTCGCTGAATAGTACTTTGGGAGACACTTTTGGTAGCCCCTTGGTTCATTTTGGTGGTCAGTTGCTCAACGGTAGCCCGTCTATCTGCCCGAACGCATCTCCGCAACCGTCGTTCGCCTCTGTCATCTATGGCCCGTGGTGCACCACATTTGCCACGTCGCTGATTTTGGACAGTCCCATTTTGCCATGCACGGTACACTTTTACCACGGCGGCACGCGAACAGTTCACAAACTCAGCCGTTTCGGAAATGCTTCCACCCTTGGCCCGAAAGCCAATGATCGTGCCCTTTTGGAAGTCGGATAAATCGCTTCGTTTCTGCATTACGCCAACGATTGAAATGTTTTCCGAAGCCCTCACACACCCTTTATATACGCTCAACTGCACTGTGCTGCCACCTGCCTTCTGTGATTGGTTATTTAACTCTGACATGGAAAGTACGTGGTGGTCACATTAATGTGACTGGACTGTGTATTATTCTATTTCCTAAAATCCCTATTCAGTTAGAATATAAATATACATTTATCAAATATTAAAATAATATGCCTGCATGTGTACAACGGGTGATTAAAAAATATATATTTTAATTTATTACTCTGTTGTCTCAAAAATTCCTTCCTTCCACGATGAAGTTACTAGTATAATGCGTTTATGTCAGAATGATAATGAGCATAATGAGTTCATGTCATGTTCATTAATTCTCAGAATGCTAATTATGTAGAACCCTACCGCTTTATAGCTCTCTATCTCCAAAATCCTGAACTTGCAAAACTGTTGTTTTAACGAAGCTGCGTTCAACGATTTGGCACTTGTTCTGCTTTGAGGAAATTATGACTTAGGCGTAAAGAATGTAAGGATATGTAAAGTGTGGCTTTTCATTTTGAAGCGAAGAGAAACATCGATACATATCCTACAAACGCATGCAAATAAAATTAATTAATTGATAAATTTAAAATTTTAGATTCATGGATTACATTGGTACATTATGAATTAATCTCTGAATGAATTAATCTGGCTAGATTTTCAACAATCATTTCTTTAATAACCTCCACTTTTCTACATAGGTTTACATAGAACACTTTTGTTCAACTACTTGCTTCAATAAACTAAACTTGCCAACATTAACAGAAGTGCATTTTTCGTTTGTTCGTTAACTTAACCATTCAAGCAGTCAGTGATTGTGTTTTCGTGCGCTGTGAACACGTCATTCCACAGATCCATTTTCTCTAAGTTCACAATCACCATTAAGTTACTGGCACCATGAGTGCACATCCTTCTCCGTGCAAATTCACAACTGCTCAGTTGAGAGTTACTTTGCGAAAGGAAAATAAAATTTTCCCTTTGCAGCTTGGGCTTAGCACGCGAGAGTGCATTGATTTAGCGCCACTCACTGCCCACTTCCGCAACGTGGGAACTTGACGGTCGGAAGTAAGACCCTGATTAATTATGTTACTTAATGATGAGAGTGATTTGCATACGTTGGCTACCCTCGTCGCATTTGCCATTATCCTCACCTCCAGCGTCACATTAAAGAGTCGAGAGAATGCATTTCGCAAAAGAGCAGAAGGTCTCCAGAAGTGGTGTGGATTCATTTAAACTCGTCGCAGCTGTTTCAAGTGATAGATAGAATGCAAATTTGATTCAGCCGAAAAGCGATGAATTATTTATTCTAGATATTTCTTAGTTCTGCATCAAAAGGTGTCCAAATGTATCTCCGGAGTATGCAGGAATAAAATAAATTCGCATTCGGTTCTCAGATTTTTTATAAAATAAGCAGCCAGACTATATGAATATTTTGTTATTATAATAAAGTTTATATAAAATGCATTAATTTTATGTTAAAAGCAAGAAAATTAAATGTGGTTGGTTGCTTTTGATTTTATTATTATTCATTCATCACTCAATAAGAAAAGAATCGAAGCACATTTGTTACCTAATTAAAAATTAAATTAGCACGTAAAACTCTAGAGTCATTAGGTTTTTACACGAATCCTAGACCTCTCCACTACACGTTGAATAAGCTTCAAATTAAAAGCAACGAAGCCATGCGGAAAGGAGGGAGAAAATACCACGTTATAAAACTACTTAATTTTCTTATGTCAGCATCTCAGTAGATATATTGAAAATAAAAATTTAAATTGTTATATATTAATTACATTAATTCCTTCTGTTTTATTTAGCTTATTGTAGACTTCCATAATTTATTAACGAATCAGAAACTCAAGTTTGAAGGAATCATACCATAGAAACTAAAATTAGGCAAAAAAAAGTCGCATTTTGAGAAGATTTTCTACACGTATAGAAAACCAATCAAAAATTCCTTTTTGACACTCTGGCGCTAGGTTCACTTAACAGTGTTACATCTCATTAATGTTACACCTCAGAATGCACAAAAGTATGTATACCAGCTGAAGAATTATCTAATCGTTGCCACATATTCTATTCAAATACTGTGATAAATCTAAAACGTTGTATACAAGAAATTAAAGACACAAATTAAAAAAATAAACATTTTTTCGCAGACGATTCAGAATTTCTCATACAATAAATTCAGATCTCATTTCGCAGCAAGACAAAAATATATAATATCTCAAAATATCTACATTGAAAATTACGAAATAAATTTTAAACACTTATTTCCACGAATGAATTCCAGAATTGATTAAGCATGAATTAATTAAGAGTCCTTTATTCTGTCCTTACGTTCAGATATCACACAAAAACACCGTTAAATTGCATTTGATAGGGGTCAAAATGGATATTTCTGTTGAAATATTATATCCGAAATTTTTCGTGATTACAATACTTCCTTTTTAATTCGTACAAGGAAGTAAAAATTAATGAAACTATTAATTTTATATCCATACACGTGATGAGATTTGCCACACTATAACTGTGACGAATTGAAGGAAGAGAAAACGTGTGCTACTCTTACATATAATAAAATATTATAAGAACTGATTTATTTTGTTTTCAGAATTAAATAGAATAATAAAAGCTTTAGGATTGAAAATTCTTTTCCCTTTTGTTATTATAGCTCATATAAATCGGAGAAATTATTACGAATTTCTTAAAATACATAAATTCAAAAAATAAGCAAATATAAATAACGATGTATTAGATTTTAAACTTAAAATCGTAAATATATTATAAACGTTGCTCCAACTTCCACGTAGAAGTAATTGCAGCTTAAATAATTTCCTGTTATCAGAATAATTAGGCTTTCCCATAATTTTCAGGATATTTTTGAATGGATTCCTTTGTATTTATTGCTGTTGATATTTTTTATATTCTCGTATCTATTTAGTATCCTTTTTTATACGAGGTAATGCATGCACATTGCAACTGGTATATATTCATAGACACGAATGAGTATTACTTGGCATATAAACACGCTTAACGTATGTAGTCAGACCATTAAAGTAACATTACATCATACTATTGGAATGAAGTATAGATGTTTTCTCGAGAATAAGCAAGAAACGTGAAAAATCTGAATGAAAACATTGAAGTATGCAAATATTATACCTGTTTAGAAAATCTTTCAACTAAGTAATTGAATTAAATTTATAACTTGTGTCTTTAAAATTCATAATGTCGGTATAGAAAGCATTTTCACATTATGGCAAATGTGTATTTCTAAGAAAGACAAAGTTTCGAAGAATATTTAATTTTTCGTGTATTTATAAAAAATTATCCATTTTATTTGAACTTTCTATTTCTTGTCACGAAATTTGATTGACACTTGTTTTAATTCTCAGCTTTTTTTAGGAAAGCTCAGTTTTAAAGCTTATTTATTAATGCAAAGCAATCAAGGGCTATCTGCCGAAGAGGAGATATGGCTTCGTGGAGGGCTTTCTATAGGAGACTGGTCTCGTATACACGTTACACATGGAGAAAATTACAAAAACGCCATACAGCCAGCCTTTTTCCCGAAATACGAAACCCCAACTTTACCGCTCAACTTTACCCCAACTTTACCAGCGACTTTACCGCTCATCCGCTGGTAGGCAGCTTATGTTTATAAGGGAGAGATATGGTAACGTTTTCGAATTATCCTGCAATTTTCTTATATTGTCACTACCAATAATTTTTTGAAAATTTTAAAATAGTTACCTATATGCTATTTGAGAAAGAGCAAACAAAGAACTAAAGAATTACTTTTCTTATTTTCACAAGCACTGGTCATAGACACGTGATTTCAAATACAAAATGTTTTAAAGAATCATGTTTCTGTATTTTTTAATTTTTGAAAATTGATTTATCTAAAATATGAAATCTAATTTTATATATATTTTTTTGCGGTTCCTATGCTCAAATTTAGGAACATTTTCTATTCGTTTTAAAAACTAAAACACAGAACAATTCTCGCACGCAGATTCCCACACGTAGAAAAACAGATTCTGGTATCACAAAAATTGACAGAGATATTTCAAAATTTGTGATTTTTATGTCATATTTAATTTGCACTGATGTGTCAGTTAATAAATAATTTAGAACAACTTGAGGTCGATTTATCCCCTTGAAATATCTTTCAGTAATATTCTTTTGCGATGTGTTAGAGTCTTTAATTTATAATTTTGTTACATTGATATGCCAAAAGAAGTTTTCACATGAGAAATTTAAAAGTTTTCGAAGTCAGGAAATACGTTATTAATATTCTTCTGGAGATATGTCCCTTTTAAATTAAAATCTTAAGTTGTAAAAACTTATTTATACTACATATATTTTTAGTTTGTAATAAATGCAAATAATATTATGATTTGGCTACATGCCAATTCTAAATCCTGCCATTGCATTCTAGAAAACGATATTAAAAAAATTCTGAACTGCATTTTGAAAACAAAATGTATATATTGGTCAATAATTTTCACAATAATTTTCACTAAATTACTCGCCACTTAATCTCTTAACATCAGAAGGCTTATTCTAAACTATATTTCAGTATTAGTTACGTACAAATGCAAACATTTCAATCCTCAGTTTTGGTTCGGTCCGTGGAATTTGATATGAAATATTTCAGTCAGTTTTTGTGGTACGGAAGGCATACATTTGGTGTGGTATTTTTTATTATGATTGTAATATTTTGCTAAATATAAGTACAGGGACTGCAAGAAGCTAAGGGTATAAAATGTTATGATTTGTAATTTTTGCAAAATATGGATATCTTTAAATTTAAAAGTGTAAAACATAAATATTCGAATCATTTAAAACATTTTTATAAATGGAAGCACACATGTACGACTAATGGCTGCATAAAATAATGGCGGAGAAGGAAAATATATGGACACGGTGTATAGTAAATTGAATCTTAAATAATGCAATTGCTCAGATGTAAAAAATAATTCTGCTTAACAAATAACAAATATGTTCGCTTTAGATATTTTTACATGAAAGAAAAAGTTGATAACGCTATGATTTAAAATAAATTCAGCTTCATGAAATGTGTATGATGCCAGGTTAAACAGGCTTTAAGTATGTTACGGAACTCATCTCCAACAAATGATTCTCTATAATGCTTTATCACACATTGCGCAAGGTGAGTCGGTCGGTGTGAGTGTGTTTGTATGCACCCATTCAGACTCTCAGAATGAGTATCAGTTACATTTTCCCTAGTCTAACTCCACTGACAAGTTGTATTAAATTTATTTGAAATTGTTTATTTTCCATTATTGATTGAGTAATAAAAGTGATCGAATGGAGATAATTACATGTTGGGTAATCATCTAGTTACATGAAAGATGTTGTTAACTAAATACGTAATGTTTAGCCCACTTTTCCAAAAACTAGATGGCAGTCGTAGGCAGATGCAAATTAACTTGCTCGAGTTGTATGGCGAGAATAGAAAAAGGTCCTCTGTTGCCTTGGTGATCGTCCGTTTCCTTGGTGATCATGCGTTGGGCCTTGGTGATAGTCTCTCAGTTTCGACTGTTAATTTTTTATTCAATAAATATGTTTTCATGAATACAGACAGCTTGAAATTTTACCTATTTTCATACGTTCCACATTATTTACATATAAAATAAATATCAGTCGATTTTCTTTAAAACTATCAATCAATCAAAATTCTATCGCTTAGCAGGTATAGTTCGACCGCCTCATCCGCGACCATGAGCGCAAATACGCATGCGCCATTCGGACCGAATTATTCACAAAATAGGGTGGAAGGATGGAGACTTTATTTACCTCCATTCTGTCTTTCCGGAGAAGAGAAGACGTTCACGTGACCTTTCACGTCGCAGCAAGTAATAACGCCCCTTTTGGAAGATTCCATATGCTTTGGCAGAATGCCAGCCAGGGTTTCGTTTGAGACGATCGAACTATACTAATACGGTGCTCTATCGAATCAATTATTACTACGATAAGCACATGTGTTCTTTTGACACACTTTACTTGATCTGCTATTTCACGAATTTTGAATTTACCTGTATCATTGTTTAGTTTTAAACCTGATATTTATCGGATAGCAATGATAACTTCATACATATTGTAAGGTTTTAGTTAAACTAACAAAGTTTTATTTTTAATTTAAATCTTTCTATCTCTTCTCAGTTTCAACTTCCCGTTAGAAGAAGCGCGCCTTTTCAGCTTATGCTAATTTGAAGTGGAGCCAAGTTCTATTTAAGCAAGTGGCAGAAACCTCTCAGTGTGGGAGTGCTTTTAGTCTCATATCACGGTCATTCTATTCGACGTTCGCCTGACCAGCTAGCAGTTAAAATTCTAAGCCATGGTGCTTGCTACGTGATTGCTTATTGAAATAGATCCAAGTGCGCTAGTATTAGTAATTCTTGCTACGCACCATTTAGTTAGAGGCCAACTCCGCGTATAGCTCTGTGAGCAAAGATTAATTTAATTTTGTTCATTTTAGATCCAAGTGCGGTCTTTTAATTTCTGTATCCCTCCCGAGTTGGGAAGTGGTTGTATATAATATTGATTTAATAAAAGAGGATTTTAAATCCCTTTCAAGTGCAGTTATTCTCCAACTTAATCACAGTATCCTACTACCGAACATAGCTGCATTCAGCTCCCTGTTCAAGATCAGGACTTAAAGAGATTCACAAAGATGTTTGCCAAGAATATACACCGAACACTCAGTCCTGACAATATTCACATACTAATTCTTCATTTCAATTCTGCTGCAATACGCAATGGGAACAAAAACAATAGTTTTATTGCGTTGTTCTATTTAATTTGATTTCCTTCTTTACTTATTTGAGACAAATCATCATTTAACATTTTTCTGTAAATTCAATTTTTTGGAAGTTTTGAATTTGGCATGAAAATGCAATGTCCCATGGTCATATTTTTAATACAGATATTTTATAATATAGCGTTGAATTTTTCTTACAAGCCTTTCTTTAACAGTCAAATTAATCAAAGCAGAATTCTGAATTTTACACGATCGGATGGACAGAAACATAGCTCTAAAAAGATAAAAAATAAAATCTGAAAGCTTTGAGATTTTATATTACGCCCACTATTATTGGGGGCATTTTTTAACTTTCTTGAGGGTTAACTTTATTTATTAAATATCATGCTCTTTACACTTAGACTATATAAAATTCAGTTCAACAGTAATATCACAAAATATTGAAAAGCATATATGTTTAGAATTTACGACAGACAGTCTCGCGCTCTGGAGATAAACTTTTTTTCTCGTACAGTGTTACCATTGCTCGCTTTGAAATAGTTGATTTTGTTAATAAAAAAATCATTAAAGTTTTACAATATATGAAGCAGATAACAAAACAAATTTCAAAAATCTAAATTCGGGTTGCACATGTCCAGCTGGAGGATTAGGTTCATCAAAATTTGATTGCTACAGGTACCGTCATTTTTCATGATACGAGAAGCGTACACTGCGCAGAAAAAAAAAGGGACAGTTCTGTATGTCCCGTTCTACTGGCCCGATTGAAGAAATTTAATTTCGTGTTTTATGTCTTGAAAGTGCGACTTAGGACATGTATTAGTTTTATATATAGCATTGTTCTAATATAGGTATTTGACACAAAATCGTACTTTTTCTGAAATGACATACCAATTTTTTTTCCATATTGCGATTCTACGATTCAAATTATGCTTAAATACTAAATTTTGTAAAGTTTGGTGCGAAATTTACGAAGAAATTCAAACTTTAATTTGGCGCATTTTCTTCAGTTTGAGGCAAGAATAATTAATTCACTTGGCGAACTTCTTAATTTACGGCAGCCTATTTTCCTGTCCCTTCCATTGCTGATGAGCTGAGAAAATGTCACATCGTTCTTACATTTTTACGTCGTGAATGAGCGGGAAAAAATTCACATCGTTCTTATTTTCAAATGATTTTAAAAAAGTGCGTAAACCACATTTCCGCTATCATCGCTTTCAACAAATATGCCAAATTTCAAAACGCGCCAATATATAAATTCACGTATATCTTCGGAAACTTTGAATAAAAAGTTCTAATTTTTTGCAGATATGCTTAGAAATGCATCTACTTTAAGATGATTGTCGAAATTTATAGGTTGTAACTCAAAATTATTTTCGAAAATTTTATAAAAATTATTTAAAAATACAAATTATGAAAATAAATCATAAAAAGTGGGTGAATATTACTGGGAATAAATCTAAATTTCGAAATGTGAAAGGAAGAATCAAATAAATTTATTTAAAGAAAGAGATATTTATAAATATACACCAAACTCAATTTACACTGAGGTGCTAAAATTTTGAGGGCTATTTTTTTAAAAACTACTCTTGCGATTTTTACAAAACTTGGCAGTTTGGCATAATTTGAATCGTAGAATCGAAATATGGCAACAAATTGGCATGTCATGTCAGAAAAAGTACGATTTTGTGTCAAAATACCTATGTTAGAACAATGCTATATATAAATCTAATACATACTCTAAGTCGCGCTTTCGAGACATAAAAAACGCAATTTGAGTTTCGTCAATCGGGCCAGTAGAACGGGAGATATAGAATTTAACCTTATTGATTTTTATTTTTTTTTTTTTTTTTTTTTTTTTTTTGTGCAGTATACATACATCCACGCAGATTCTTCATTATTTAATTTCTTTAAATGCATTGTAGGACGAGAATATTTGGTGGCAAACGCAATTTGAAAAGTGATACGCCTTTTATAGTGAACCGACCCAAAATGCCATTTCAAGATTAAGAGGCCTTCTGGGCTAAATCTCCTCTAGGCTAAAAATGAAATTTCCAAATACATTTATGAAATTCCTTCGAGTTTTAAAAACACGAATGAAAGTTTAGAATGTTCTGTGAAGTATTAATGTATAGGGACATTGGTTATAAGTGATGTTGAGGTCGGATTTTTAAATTTAAACGACTTGCAGGAAAATTACGCCAGACTGAAAAGAAAAATGTTCCTACGTTCATGTGCAGTGGTTTTATCATAATATATAGGCATTCTGTAGACCAAAACATATAAGACGAATGTAAAAAAGAAGAAAAAACTTTTGCAGTTAAAAATTTATCTTTACATGATGGATTGTATGCTGTTGCGTAAATTTCAGTAAAGTTTCTAATGGAAAAATAACAGACAGAATTACATTGTATTTTTTTTTTTAATTTAAAAAAAAAGGCGGAGGAAATAAGTGCTAGGCGGGGTAACGAAACGCGTTACAATTATAAATAAGGAAGGGTTAAAAGTCCTTGAAAGGCATATTTTAAATAACAGACTACAGATACGATTAATGACGGGTCAATTAATATGAAATACATAACTTTCTAACACATATAATGATTTAATTCATCATTTATACTTGCAGGTAATTCAAAATACTATATAAAAGGACTTTTAATACGTGCAAAAAAATGAGTATTAGTCTTATAAAATGTAATTTTTTGCACAATGTAATATAATTTTGTCGGGAAATGTAAAATCAGTTTTGTACTTGAATAACTATTGCGAAAATAACAAAATTTTGTGTCTTAAAATTTGCTTTGTAAAATGTAGAAATAATAGGAAATTTTGTAATTTTACTTACGATATGACTAATGATAGTACGAATTGATTTTTTTATAACTGTAGCAACACGAACTCTCTTTCTTTAATTGGCAAAATGAAAGCTCAGAAAGAAAACACAGAAAAGCAATTTTTAAAGCTACTTGTTTTGATGTCAAAGAGAATCAAATTCCGCTTGGAATAATATAATACACAGCTAGATAAAAAAGAAAGAAATTTATTTCGAAAATTCGTTTTTCTATTTACACCTGCAGAGAAGTGTCAAAAACAGTTGTCGCTTCATATTATCAACAGAAAGAGGCTGAGTAGAAAGAATAAAATAAAAAGCAAAAAGCGATTGAATCAATTGAAAGGGAAGAAGTGCTGATTTTCCCTCCTTGCTTTATCGTAGAAATACTTTACCTGAGAAAAGAAAGGAATAATGGAGATCATTTAAGAAAAAAAGTAAATATTTCATTCAAGTATATTTCTTTGATTCTTTTACCCACATTATTTATTCCATGTTATAATACTCGTGAAATAATGCATTTCAATTTGATTCTAGAAAGCTCTAGGTCTTTACAGAATGTATTTCTCATATATAGATACAAAAATACATGTATAAATGATAACTGTAATAAATGTTTGATAAATAGAAGATGCTGAAATTTCATGAAGACTTATTTCTCAGTGTTTTCTTTAGTCTTTTATTTTCACTGATATTCAGAGGTTTTTACGCCTCAATTTTAATCGAATCTTGTTTCTATCCTTACACCTTCAGGACAAAATGGGTTTAAACAATTTTACCAAATTTGAGGTACACATAAAAAAATACCGGATGATCCAAAAGACGTTAATATTTGAAAATCCTATAATTTATTAAGTAATGCAAGTAGAGAGGTATAAACCGACACACATGCTTGAAATGTCATGCTGTTTTACTAAAATAAAAATAAGTACTTAAAACGGTCAACCAGTGGCGCTTCATATGATAACAAAAGCAATAATCAGCATAACAACTGATTTTTAGAAAAGGATATGTTCTGTATAACAAATTTGCAACATGTCGGCTGTCATTCAGCAAAAATACCTCCAGTCGGGGAAAAATGTTGTGAACAGCACTGTACAGCATATGTGTAGGTATGGTGACAAATTGCCGTCGGATTTGTCTTTTAGCATCCCTAATGAGGTCGGAAGATAGCGGTAGACTTGCAAAATGAAGGATGTTGATTGAAATAAAATTATATCTTATGCTGAGATCTTCAGATTATAATCTAACACTTCAGCGAATCCGTTTTTTAAGCCGTATATATTTCATAACTGGTTTAAAAATTTAAAAGTTATCAAAATTATAAAATTAAAACGATAATGATAATGATGTTCAATTCAATAGTAAAGTAGTGACTGCAGTGATGATTTTAATTGTCTCATAGTTACTGAAAATTTTAAAACCTTTACACATAAATTCTTGGTTTTCACCTACAACTCCTTTCCAGAATGAAATTTCAGTATCGCGTTTTATGTAAATGACGTAGAACCAGTATTTAATGAGAAGTTCAGTCACGTCCTTAGAAGAGCTCAGAAGTTCTCAGTAGAGCGTGTTCTGCTTTCGAACCACGTCGTTGCTTTAAGACTACCTTTCTACGTTAAGTCATAGTCTTATATGCCTGTTAGTATTACCGCTGGTGAGGTTTAGTTACTTGCCTACTCGGTTAGTTATCTTTGCACAGCTTCGGTTAAAGTTCAGCTAGTTAGAATTTGTTTAGTTTCTTATTTTCTATCTTAAGCCCAAGGTTATCTAATGTTAAAGTCCAGGGGGAGGCTTTCCTGTAAGTCCGAGAGGTGCCAACTGTTATTATTTCTGTGAATGAATAAAAGAGTGTCTTAACCCTTCTTTGAACCCATCCTTATAGCCGTAGAAGACCAATGAATAGTCGCTAGACTCTTCATTAAAGTTTTAGTAGCCAAGGACCCGTAAATTAACTAGAACATCACAGCAAGTTTTTAAGAGAAGCCTAAAGATATACTGTTTTTAAATAATTTGCGATTTTGTTGTTGAAGTTTGTGCAATTGCGAAGAAAATAATGTTAGGTGCTTAAAAAATACATTTAAAAAGAAGAAAATCAATAAGATAATAATATATGATGAACAAAGTAAAGACAGAAAAAGTAGAAAAATTTACATCAGCACTTAAAAGTCCATCGGGAAATCTAAAAATATGCTGCCTTTAAAAGATTTGTGATTCTACTGTTGAATTGCATATGGCGTAAATGCGAAGAAAGCGATATATAATGAGAAAGTTAGCAAAGCGAAAAACGTCAGGTTAGAGGAGTCCAACTTGCAATTCTCAGCGCAAGCATTAAAAGATATATATATATATATAAATGTATCTTAAATACACTCATGAACAAAAAAAATTAGCGCACCAAGAAGGAGTCGTCAAAATGAAACGAAATTTTACATACGTAATAACTACTTCGATATAAGTAAATGATTAGAAAATCAAATAAAAAGGATAATTTATTTCAGAAAAAAAGGCAAAAGAACGGAGGAGGGAATATTCGGTTCGACCCCCTCTAGCGCAAATGCACGATGCGATACGATCGGGCATTGAGTCATAGAAGTTCTGTATGATGTCTTGAGACATTTCGTTCCTTGTTTGCTGTAACCTTGCCTCTAGTTCGTTCAAACTCGTGGGATGCCCCACTCGTCGTCCCAAATGATCTCAGACATGCTCGTTTGGAGACAAATCTGGGGATCGGGCAGGCCAAGGAAGGCTAGTAACAGTGTGGAGATAGTCTTGTGACACCCTTGCCGTATGAGGCCGAACATTGACTTGTTGAAAAATGTCTCATGGGAGCGGTTGCATGAGTGGCAACACATGTGGTTGCAGGATTTCATGAACATATCGCTGGGCTGTCATGGTGCCACGGAATAATACTAGGGGTGATCGTGTATTGTAAGCAATGGCACTCCATACCATCACACCAGCTGTGGGAGCGATGTGTCGCTGTACAGCAAAGGCAGGATTGAGGCGTTCACCACGGGCTCTTTACTCACGAACACGATTGTCATCACTGCCGAGATTGAATCTGGATTCGTCGCTAAAGACGACCTGGTTCCATTCCGCTGCAATCCAGTTTCCTCGTACTTGACACCACTCCAAACGAAGGCGTCGATGGGTGGGCATCAAGAACAGCACACGCAATGGGCCCCGCGATACCAACTGTCCTTCAGCCAGGCGCCTTCGTATGGTTTGAGAAGAAACAGGGGTCCCTAGTGAAGGTGCTACCTGTGCCTGGATGGCGACTGATGAAGCAGTTGGCTGTACGCGTGCATTTCATACGATGTGGCGATCTTCTCGACAACTGGTCTGTCGAGGGCGTTCTGAGCATGGTCTTCGTGTACATGACATCTCTTGGGTCCACTGGCCCCAACACCTCCTCACAACACAATCAGAGCGGCCTAATTGACGAGTTACTCGCCTAGCTGACCACCCAGATTCCATCATCCCGACGATTCTCCCCCTCTCAAACTGCGACAACTGCCCATATTATCTTCGAACACGGCCTAATGGCATGTCTACCTCAGCTCTTCCTTTGTAAATGATTCAGCACATTCAAACAAGCATTGGTTACCTTTTTTATACTCCACAGAGTACGACGTTCAACGCCCTCTACCGGCTATACGTAATGCGCAATCGCGCTGCATTTCTAATCATTTGCATATCTCCCCGACATGTACCTTCATTGCAAGTTTCATTACGATCCCGCAATTATTTCTTGGTGCGTTAATTTTTTTGTCCATGAGAGTATTTTAGTAGAAAATTTTAAAACTTAGAAAGCAATTATTAAACTTAGAAAACTTTCTTTTATTAAACACTATTTAATAAAAGAAAGATATAATTAATTTTTTTTGCTGGCATTTATTGAACATCCGCAAGAGGCTAGCGTAAATTTTTCTTTTAATTAACAATACTGTTTATTTTGTCAGGAAACGAAATACAAGAATTGAAAATAATAAATGCATCGAAGTGGGTTCCAAGTTCTCATTCTGGATATTTAAAAGTACTTTTTTATACTGTACATACCCCCGAGGGTCGATGTAGAGAACTCTGCGAAGCTACTGGCTAGGGTCTGTACCTAGACAGTCTCGGCAACGATGGCATACAAATTATGAGCCTAGTGACTCTAGGGGCTCCGGAAAGGTCACGCTTTGGCCGGCCCAGAGTCCGGCAAGACGTAGAGTAGTGTGGTTATGGTAGTCCGATGACTGGTTCCGAATTTGCTGGAGAATGGCCTTTTGCGACACGCAGCCGGAGTGACTGGTAGGTAGCAAATTAACGACCAGTGACGCCCTGAACTTAGTTGCGTTTCGCCGATCCCTCCAAGGTTCTGGGAATGGGGTTGAGCTCTGGCCCCAGTTCTGTGGAGGGGGGGAGGTGAGGGCCTTTAGTGCCATTAAGTTCGCGAGGAGGGGAATGCCAATAACTTACTTATACTGTGCATATATTTAGTTAATACTGTATATGATGAATGGAAAAAAAATCTGAAATTTTTTAGAATTTTTATACGCTCAAAGTGATTTTTCATTTACATACACTTACATATTTATATTTATTTTCGAGAGCATTTAGGCTAATGGTCCTTTGAGATAAAAATATTTCAGAACAGGCTATCATTAGAATTTTCGGCAGACAATCTCGCTCACAGGAGATTTTTTTTTTTCTTTTTTTACAGTGTTGCCCTACCTCGGTTCCAAATCATTGAGTTTGTTAATCAAAAATTCGTTAAATATTTCTTAAATATGAAATACACAATAAAACGAATTCGAAATCCCCAATTCGGGCTTCCAGGTGCCCGTATTCGGAAGGAGAGCTACTTTATTCAAAATTTGATAGCTTTAGGTACCGTTGTATTTTCGCAATGCGAAAAACATGCATGCAATCATGGAAATTCTTTATGATTTAATCTCTATAAATATAATACAAGGAGAAGATATTTTGTAGAAACAATTTGAAAAGTGATTCAGACTTTTATATCGCGTTTAGAGACTAATAACCCTTCTAGGCTAACTCTGCTATGCGCTAAAAAAGCCATTAAAAATTAAATATGTCTCGCCAGAATTTGAATCAAAGAACCAAGAGAGCTCGCACGAGGAAAAAGTGTAATTTCTTATAAAGTTTATGTAAAATATTACTAGTAAGAAAGCAAAAATTAAAAAACTTAGATTAATATTGCTTTCTCCCATTTTTCTTGTTGTTTTCCTCTTCTTCAGTTAGAAATCTTGTGTACAATCAGTATTTTGCTCAATAACAACATTCTATTCTACTGTTGCTTCTTTATCGTGTAGGATATTTTTAATAAAATTTAGTTAATTTCCCCTATCCTTCAAAAAGTCGCTTTCTGTTTGGCAAATTCATGAAATGAATATATTTTTCTATGAAGAAATCCACTTATACATTTCGTACAGTTTACACCTGCATATTTGTATTAGCCACTCGAAAATATGCATTCGCTTCTAAAGACATTAGAATCTTTGATGCTAAGAGATGTAAAAAATGAACAGTGCCTTCGCAGGAAATCGAACCTCTCCAATACATGCCGAGTGCTCTGCCTATTACACCATGAAGGCATGCTAAGATGGGAAATGTACTTTATATGATTACTACTTCTTTAATCTGTCTTATAGGAGTTCCTTTCTCAGTTCAAAATGCATTCTTATTTCAAATAGTTCAAATCGCATATTTTGCAAATCATAAGGTTGATATATTTACATACGAAATTTATTGTTCCTTATTACCTACTCATATTTATATCTAGCCATTTGAGAAATGGAAATATAATAAATAGCCAAACAGATCGGCCTACTTCCCCAAAATTGGTCACATCTCGTCCGATGAAAATCACTTAACAGTATTAACTTAGCGGACATATGAACTTCTGGTTCAGCTTCTTAAATCATTTTTCGCATTTACAGTGGAGTAGTAAAAGCCTAGAGCGCTGGTAGTTTGACATGTGTTAAAAACCCTATCTGGCTGCATGAAAGGTTTGGAGATATTTCCAGTATATAGCATTATCCCAATGTCCCAAAAATGTTTAAAACGTCCTCTAAGGAGGCATGTCTTCCTGCAGGCAGGTAATGTTTGAGTAAATTGCAATAATCCAATAGACAGTTTAAAACATTTTACTAAAAGCAGTTTGCATAATGATATGAATAAAAGTTTAATTGTTATAATAAATAGCGCTAATCATTTGTATACTTTTTAAGTAATACAGGTTAGTTATAAAACTGTGATTTCAGAAACGAAACCTTTCTGTTTTTCACGGATTCTACGAAAGTAATTAGCCAATTACCAGTAGATTTTTATTTAGTTTTATTTCAAAAAATTGCACGAATTCGATTGAAACAAATTTCAAGCACTTAAGTCAGGAATTTAGAGCATTTCATTCAAATTCTAATCAAAATTTCATCAAATAAAACTCACTTCAGTATAAGGCAATCCAAGCTGCATATTCCACGCAAGCGTGTGCTTAAGAATTCCGCCCTTTGCGTTGGAACGTTCTTTCCATTAGAATGATAATTATTCAGTTTGAAGAATGTGAGATGAAATTAAAAATCATAGAAACGCTTTTGGAAAGGAAAGGAAAATGAATCCTGCAGAAATATATTCCTCCAGATAAAAATGAAGCGGCATACCTTCGTGACATTTTGACTTAAGATTTCCTTCCAGGTGATGAGGGCCCCGAATAATCCCCTTTATGGCTGCAGTCATTAAGAAGAAAGATTCGCGCTATTCATATCCTTATGACTTTGCAATAACCTCGTAAATATTCCTTAGAATTTAAAGAAAGGTAGCACTGAAGCTTCGCGAGTGAACAAGTTCGAATAGATTTAGTTGTGTATTAAAAAGTATACCAGATATGTAAAAGGAACGCATGTGTTTGGTAGTTTTCAAAGGATCTGTGCAATTTAGCAAGGAATGTTTAACATAGTTCTGTTATATAATACACTTCAAAATCTTTTTACATGTGTTCTGTTTCATTTTCGTGCTAACTTTTGTTTGCACTGAAAGGATATTATTCTCTGTTTAGAAAGCAAAAAATAGTTCGACTGAATTAAATTTTAATCCATTGAAATTTTAATATTTCGGTTTGAAACAGTTGATGCATTACTCTCATACTCAATATATACACGTTCCTAATCTATCTCCTTCGAACCCCCTAGCCCAGGCATATGCCACTTGCTTCAGAGGTGTTGTACGTTGTCAAAGCTTGTTAGAAAAATTAAAAAGGTAAAAGGTAGCAAGCTCTACTGCATTTTGTAATATAATTTATTTTTCTCTCTCTATCTCTTTCAGTTTTGTAATTTTAATTGGTATTAATTTTTTAAAGTTATATAAAAATTTAATTAACTTTAAATTTTAACTAAATTAAACTAATTTTTAAATGTAAAATTTTATTTTAATTAATTAAAATTGCGTCATTATTTTGGCTTTACTTTCGCTTCTGCTTTGGTCTATTCAACCAGTATGTAAATTAGCTAGCAGCTCTTAAGTTTAGAAAGAAAGTTCAGGAACATAGCTTAACCTTTTGAATCTATGTAACCGGCAGCTCTGTTTATAAATAAATACGAGGGTTGGAACTTTAATAGTGGCAACACAGCTGAAAAAACGCTACGCAACAAAACCAAAGAATGTCGCGTATACCACACGTGAACTACATACCTACCTTACCTCTCAGCAAAAAGACTCGTCCTGCCTACGTCACGCGCATGCGGGGTGACGCGAAGAACGGATCCTTGTATTAGCTCGCGGTCTAAAGTAAGGGTTGTCAGGATATTTATATATATATATATATATATATATATACGTGTATATGAGCGCGTGATGATGCTTGCATGTGCTTAATTTTGTACCTCTTCAATACGCAAGACGTTACATTGTGTTAAACGTTTGATTGTATTTATGTGTATGTATTTATTCTATCAGGGGTAAGTCCATGGAAGAATATATCTAAACTTATTTTTTAACATTTAGTTGTCCCCAATAGAGGTTTGATTGTTATCACCATGTATCGTAGCAGCAGTATGCTATGAATTATCACTGCAGGTAAACTTCTATAACGTTTCAATAAACGGCGTAATCCATTTAATATTCTTTCACAATGTTAAACCTTAACAGCAAATAATATTACTGCACTATGTGCAATGAATATATGGAGAAAATGTTCCATAACATCTGTAGTCAATGTAATTTGATATACAGCTGGAAGTTGTGCTCATTGTGTGTGTATGTTCATTATGTTACACGTGTGTGTGTGTGTGTATGTATAAATTTATGGAACGCGACTACAAGTTGAATGTACACAAAATATGATTTATTTATTTTGTAAAAAGATATTTTTCAAAACGTACTGCCAGATTTTGAAAGTGTATCATTTATGATAACAATGAGATATTTAAAAAAAAATTTGCATATTTTCACACTTAAAAAAAGACTATTCTTGCATAAGTTGTGAAGAATATTATTCACTGCAACTACTTTAGTACTCCTAAAGCTACCAAACATGAGGTTTATGATGAAAATATCAAGAATTCTTCTATTTTCTCATATAGTGAAAAAGAGCGAATCGAGGACGTTTCTTAGGTTACCATGCAAAGGAAAAGTTTGATCTAAAATAAACGCGGAGATATAGTGTTGATGTTGACAGATGACTGGTTGAAAGACAGAGTTCGCAGGCTTTTCCAGAACAGAACGAAAATCCGTGCTTTATTCTTTCAGGGAGAAATCCATGGAAGAATATTTATAGTATTTCTAAACATTTAGTTGTATCCAAAAGAGCTTTGAGTGTTATCACCATAAATCTTAATAGCAATGTTCTATGAATTATCACTGCATATAAACTTCTGTAAAATTTCAATAAACGGCGTAATTCATTTAACATTCTTTCCCAAAGTTACAATTTAACTGCAAATAATATTACTGCAATATGTATGAAGAAAATGTTAAATAAGATACACCTATTTACTAGATGGAGATAAAGCAACTAAAACCCTCAGATATAGAAAGACGTAAAGTTTATAGCTCATTTACGTAAAAAAAAATGTAACACATTTTCTTAACTAACTGTAATTACATGTCAGTTAACTTCAGGCCGCATTTTGCAATGTTCATTTTAATTAAACAGTAACGAATTACCCTTTCATAAGAACATTACAAATCAAAGTAAATTGACGGTAAATATTGCAAATGACTTCTCGATCAAGAAAATAAACTTCCTCCAGGATAGCAAATCAATCCTGACCACTACGAATTCTCCTGCGAGTTTACAAAGAGATACCACGTGTCTAAGCCTTCAGAATCATACTGAAAAGAGTGGGCATTACACTTAATGAGGCATAAAGGTGCACGCAGTAAATTAATCAATGTATTTCAGAACTGAAATGCACAGTACTGTTAATATACACTTGCATGAGAGTAGATTCTGAATAGTTCATTCAGTTTTCATCCTGCAATCGTTGTAGCTTACTATTGTAAAATTATTATTGCATTTTTGTAATTTTGTTTTTCATTTTTTTTTTCATTTAGTATTGGTAATGCTGATTACGTACAACCATCAGTACATATATTCTGCTTATGTACTGTTTTTATGCAAGGCATACTGAATGTGTATATTGTTATACTATATATTGTTCATATACTATACAATCATGTTCATACATGTCTGTATTTAGATACTTAAGTTCATACTTTGGCTTAAGTCTTCTATTTTCTGTTATAACCTAAAGTATTGCTGAGGCTACTCATATTTATTTGTTAATAACTTTGGCAAGTATCCCCATGGAAAGGCCATTGTTAATGCATGCAAAATATGTACAGTAACTGTGTTATGTTATAGGAAGTCAGTTATTTAGATACTTGTCTTCTGTTTTATACTATGTATACCGAATGTGTGTATAGTTATATTATATACCGGTCTCACACTATGCAATTATGTTCAAACATGTCGGTACTTAGATATTCAGTGTAAGTCTTCTACTATCTGTTGTAATCTAAAGTATTAGAGGCTATCCATATTAATGTGTTAATAACTGTGGCATGTATCTCCATGGAAAGGCCATTGATAATGTGCATAATCTATGTGCAGTAACCACGTTACGTGATAGCTATATGTAACCACGTTATGTGATATGTGTAAGGTTTATTATACGTTTACTAACAGTTATTTTACGTTTTGTATCTTTCCTATCTTATTCTAATTTCCGCTTACAGTTTCCTGCCAGAAAGTAATTTCAGAAACGCAGATAATGCAAATGAGAAAATGAGAATGGGTACTAGTTAAGTCGTGACTTAACCGACTTCAAGAGAGAGAGCCTGATTTCCTGACTAGCGCGCGTTTGCCACTCTGACTACATCTCTCTTAGCTATTATTACGCTCGGCCATATCTTAGGCCCTCGCTAGGCTTCGCCGATTTAATTAATACTTAGGAGCCAACTAGTTAGATTTTGATAGTTTCGGCTATATTTCTTTATGAGCTTTAGTTAAGCTATTTTCAGTTCAAATTATTAGTATTTAAGTTCAAGCCCGAGTGACGGCTTCATGTAAAGTTCTAAGTCGGAACTGATTGTAAATATACTGAATAATAAAGGGTTTTAAACCCTTCTCAAGTCTCACGTGTTCTGTTCACACTTAAGCGATTATTCACTTGTTAAGTGTTCGTGGGGTTCGGAGTTAAAACTTTAGATTTAAATAGTTGAACCTCATATATTCATTATAGCATAACGGTTTGGTAACGTCAGATCATTGTGCATTATTTTCAGGAACAATTCCACGGAAATATCCACCTACTTTTACTATGACTATGGACTCATTTAGTGATTCACACAGAAGGCATATTGTTGTCTAAGGTAATCCCCTCCACCTACGGATAATCGTAGCATTCCTATGCAAGGTGACTAAGCAACAATAATCTATCCTGTCTATGAAACTCTTCAGTGACAATGAATAAATTTACGTCTTTCGGTCCTACCCTGAGATTCTTCCACCGAACAGGCATCACTCCGCATGGATTTCTAGGACGGAAGCCTGCTCCGTGGCGTCAGTAGACCTGTAAATAAAATAGCAATAAAATTAGCAAAAAATTATATGTACTTCTGTTATGTAGTGATTTTTGGTTAGTTTAGAATTATGGATTAATGTGTAGTTAATTGCAGTTATTTGTTAATTAATTATTGAGTGAGTAAATTATATGCATTAATTTATGCTTATTCTAAATTTTTCTTCACGAATTGTATTGCTTATATTAGTGAATCAATTATTTGTATGCGAGTTAAACAGAGTTCTCATTCTTACGTTACGCGTTCGTTAGTTCGGGAGAAGGAGACAATGGGAAATCGGTTGTTTCTGCGTAATATTTGAAATTTAAAAATACTTCCTTTTTATTCACATGGTTGAAATTTATACCTCTTGAAGAGAAAAAATTTACCCTTCTTATGAACCTACTTTCATGACTGTACGTCGCCCCCGTTGGAGAATTATGCCCATTTAATTGCTAAAATTGTTGAATTTCGTGTCTAGAAATTTATTCTGCTATAAGCGTCGTTTTGTGCACTTTCTCGTCAAGGTCATGTACTGCGTGATAGGGGAGTGATAGGTTTGTCGCATTCTTTCCCTCACCCCTCCTTCTTGGCGAAGGGGGTGGCGAGGGTGGAATTTTTTTTTGGTGTGAAGAAGGAAAAACTAAGTTTTCGCAGCACTGTTTTGTGTTTGGCGAGATTTGCATACTAATTCACCAAATTTGGTGATTTCCAGAAATTCTGGATTCGGGAGGATTGAAATCGTCATGCAAGGCCATGTTCAGTCTCTTTGCCTCGGATTGCAGCTGTAAGAAGGACTCGCGATTTCCTTCCTTTGGAAGAGCCGCCATGTTGACCCAGGGAGACCGGTAGAGGATAGATGTCCAAGGCTTTGTCCGGAAAAAGCCGCCTTCGGCTTGTTGCTTGTTCCCATTGAGGAAGAGATGAAGAATAAGAAGGAGATGTACTTCTAAGGAGA
>KK112626.1:603408-628285 GCA_000611955.2 Stegodyphus mimosarum | reverse complement strand
GGGTTCTCCACTAACACTTGAGTTTAAGAAGATTAAATATAGCTCATCGAGATTTAGTATGACAGACTAGGGTGTGTCATAGTTGGTTGATCGAATTCTAACAAATCATTGTGGTTAGGGGAAGTGTTGATATACAAAAAACATGAAATACTTCCGTTGGACACCACAAATAAAGTGGAGAACCGGGGCAAAGCAACTTAAATTAAAGTTTGCGTGAAGAATGAATGAAATAGTTAAATAAGAAAAAGAAAATCATCGAAAAGTAAAATGCTACCGAGTATTAAAGTGTAAATCATAGTGTATTTTCAGTATACTCATACTTGTTCCTTCCAGATCCTGGAAGGAAGAAAAGACTGAATGATAAGCGACAGCAGAGAGGATTCAGCACGAAGAAATTGTATTAGCGACGCCAAACATTGTAAAATTTCATAGCCAAAAGTTGTTTTATGTAAACGGGGCTCTTGAGTTTTAGGTTAGAATGTTGAAACTTTTCAACAGGTCGTTTCTAGTGAATTTTTAGAATTTTAGTGATGCACAGAGCAATAAAATATAGAAATAGCAAAACTTTTAGAATTTAGGAAAGGCACTGGGGGCAGAATTTAGGACCCACACAGACTTCCTCAAGTACAAAAATGCCTAACGCCAGCCCTGCTTGTCATGCACTGAGATATATAAAATACATATGATAATCTTTTTAATTGTTAGTATTCAATTCTTTTTAAAAGAAAATTCCTTTCTGTAGATACGTGTCCATGTGCCAGCATTAGAATCATTACTGACATTTTCCATACTTCTGCTTAGGGGAAAAAAGGGGGGGGAATAATCATGTTAAGAAAAATTTCTAGGATCAGAAGTAAAACATTGAAATATTAGGTTTTCATTGTTCTCCCAAAAATTCTTCAAAGATTAAGCAATTCATCACAGATATTCTGTAAAATACATCCATTACGAGTTAATACTATGAAAACATTTTTCATTTTGTCACATTTTTCTGGAATCTTCTAGAATCTTAGATCTATAAATCTTGCCTTCAAATCCTTCTAAACTTTCCAAAGTGCAATGTCTAAAATCCGAAAGAAAGACTACCACTACCAATTCTGCAACAGGAAAAAGTCAGAAGTATTTGAAAAAAAAAATTAACACACACAAAAAAAAGTTAAATGAATTTTATAGAGGAAACGGATGCACATTCTAAAAGTTCTGAATATTCTGAGACAATTACATGGGGAAAAACTCTTACCATTTAAAAAATAAAAAAAAGAAGACATTTAAAAATAATTACACAGCTATTTTGCTTTCGCTAAGAACTGTTTTGTAAATTATGCTTTTCAATATTTATTAGCTTGTTTATTTTCGGATTCAAAATGTTGTAATAATAAGTTGAAAAAATGAAAAGAAATATCACTTTACATTTTAACAGGAAAAAAATGTTTTATTTCAATGTTATTTCTTAAATATACTTTCAATATATTACCATTAATTTGACAAAATTTATTAATGCTACAGTGTTCTAAACAAAAGTGTTGAAAAATTCACAAATCTCCGAATTAAACATTTTGTACAGAAATTGATCTTAAAATCGCCAAAATGTTAATAAGTAGCAAATTTAGAAACATTTAATAAAAGAATTCAAATCACCAAAAAAGAAAGGTTGTTTAAGAGCTCTTCATTAGAAAAAAGAAACAATTTCGAAATGCCTATGTTTCATTTCTTGCCTAAGAGCTCGAGTATCGCACCATTTATATTAGAAGTAGGAACAAATTCAAATAATAACCATATTTGTCAGTGAATCACCAAAAATATTCCTCGAAAACGCTAATTTGCACTTGAAATGGCAGTCGTAAAAATAGACCGAAATTTTAGATGATTAAAATTAAGGACCTTCTACTGATTTTGGACAAAATTAAGGACTTTTAAGGACCAAAAATCGATTCTAAAAAACCTAAGGACTTTTAAGGACTCTTAAGGACCGTACGAACCCTGAGTTAAATATACATTTCATGATTTGATCCAAATAAGCAAAGAAGCCAAATTAAATAAAACCATGAAAACACAAGACAATTTTAGTATCCCAAATTTTACCTTGATCAGAAACTGTAAATTAATCTATACCTTTCAGAATCCATAAACTAACTTTGGCTGTATTGAAAACATCTAAAGAGAGAATTCTTGGTGTATTAATGAGAAAATGAAAGATTATTGACGAAATTTAACTGATCGAATAGCTTATTTTCAAGATGATGAGTACAGAAATGTTTTGAAAGAGAAAGAATATTCGTTTTAATAAACTTTAAACAAATTTTATCTTTGAAAAATTAAAACTTTCCTTTCGCAAAATGCGTTTTAAGTAAAATTTATAAGATTTCTGGTAATATACTTTAAATTTCAAGACATATCACACATAATGCCGTCAAGGTAACTGAAGCCATCAAAACGACATTAATAAACTAGATAATGAAACATTTATTAACATAATAATGGTAGATAACGAATTTATGAAGAACGATGACAGCGAAGACGATATTGAAGCTTCTGTAGAAAAATTAGTAGCTCAACAAAAATTATTGGAATGGTTGAAATCTTATCAGGGCATATTAATTAATCTTTATACTAAACGTGTCCTTACAACTAGTCAAACAACAATCAATGCAATTCATTGCTCTAAATAGATGTATGAATGGAAAAGGCCAAAGGAAAAAGTGTACATACATCGATATTATAGTTTTTAAAGAATAAAAAATGAATATGAAATACATATTTTTCTAGTTATTTCTAATTCAGATACCTAAATTTATCAATCGCGTTTTATTTACTGAAGATCTGGGGAAAGTTTTAAGAGAACAAATTATCATTTCCTGTATTTATTAGTTCCTCAATTAGTCCGATTTCAAAAGTCTGGAATTTTGGAGGTATCCGTTCTCCGGACAGTGTGAGGTAATTCTGTAATTTGGAACGTTATAAAGGGCACTCAATCCTTGAATTTATGACGAATTCATTTCAGCTGGCGGTGCATATAAACTAATAATAAAGTCTAATAAAATAATGAAGTTTATAAAAAATTGAAAGTTTTTTATATATAATAGAAAAAGGTTTATCTCCCAATTTTTAACTAGAATAATTAAATAATATCAGGGCATTACGAAAGGTTTCCTCATTTTTTGGGACAAATATTCATTTAGTTCTCATAATTTGATAGCGCGTAATATAGATTTAATGGTTGGTAAACATGCTGTACAACTATTGTTACAAGGAGCCCAAAGGAGCTTTACTCAGAAGGGCTATTATTCTCAAAACGGAATTTTGCGTTAAATTACTTTAAAAGTCTGAATAGCTTTTCAAATTGTTGCCAGCAAATATTATCGCCCTATGTTTTGTTTGAAGAAATTAAATAATAAAAAGTTGCAAGAATCTGCATAAAAGGTTGGAAGAATCTGCTTAAATGTATGCATGTTTCTCGCATTGTGAAAAACAAACGGTATCTAGAGCCATCCAATTGTAAATACCGTAGACTTGCACACGAATATGGACACCTAGAAGCCCGAATTTTGAATTTCGAATTTGTTTTATTGTGTACTTCACATTTTGTAAAACTTTAACGAATTTTTGATTAACAGATTCAATGATTTTACAGCGAATAGTGGCGATATTCTACGATGAAAAAAAATTTTATGTCCAGCGTGCGAGACTCTCTATCGGGAAGGCTAAAGATATGCTGTTTTTAAATATTTTATTGCGTATTAAACGAATTTTTGATTAACAAACTCACGATTTCAAAGCGAGCAATGGCAATACTGTAAGGAAAAAAACATGTTTATCTGCAGCGCGTGAGACTGTCTAACGGAAATTCTAAAGATAAGCTGTTTTTAACCCTTTAACCGGCAAGGACGTATATATACGGCCTAGAATATTTTTGTGATATCTGTATGAACGTATATGTGCATATTAAAATATGTTAAAGAAATAAGGCAATATATTAAAAGTACATAAATCCAGGGATAAAAAATGCCAGGAAATTTTTTACATTAAATCAAAATAAATTTTTCTCGTAATAGTTTTGGGAAATGTGTGTTTTCTTAGCGAAAACCCTGGCCGGTCAGAAGGTTAAATATTTTTAACCCAAAGGAACATTAGCCCAAATGCTCTCGAAACACGTATGTGTATATAAATGAAATAAACTTCTCTTTGGGCGTAATCAGATTTATTTTTTTTTTAATTTTCTAAGCACTTAATACTTTCTTTTGAGAATAATTTACTTTTAATGGTCATAAAATTAGGTTTTCATTTTCTTCACATTTCTTGTCGTGTAGAATTAATATTTTCGTGTGCTAATTCAATTATCTTCTGTACAGTAGTGCATCATTAATCTAACTGAGAAGATGGCAACAGTTATGAAATAATTTCTAAAGTGTATTTGAATTTCGGCGTAATTCTAATCATTCTTGGACGTTAGAAAGATTCTTAGCAACAATTTTTCCTCTGGCGTCACGTGCCTTAAAACATAACTGTTTTCTTTGTAATCAAATTATATAAATGTACTGTAATTGCCGTAGCGTAATTTTGCATTATTAAAAGTGTTAATCTTTGAAGATTGTTAAGAGTTTATTATGCTTTTTTACTCAAACTATTTTTTTTTTCGTTTGCTCATTTGGTCAAATTTTGAAAGTTAATTTTTTTATCTCTTTCTACCAAGGCGAATTTCTTGAAAATTTTTATATACGTGTATTTTTTAATAAAAATGTAGTATTCAAGGGCAATAGTTCGAAAATTCTGTGCAGTTGATTTTGTTTAAGGATGAGTTTTTCTAACAAATCCAATTTTAGCTATCAAATTTATCATCGCAAAATTGTTATCTTTACCCCATCGGATTTGATCAAAAATAGTCTTCCAAATAAAGGGATTTAAATATTTAACGCAACTTCTAAGCTTTATTATTGGTGATTTATCAAAAATTGTTCATTTTTTTTTCATGCACTTAGTTGCGCACAAATGATTTAATCCTTCATTATTAGGAATCCCATCATCTAAAGTGACGACGAGATTGTATTGCTAAATTAAATACAAATTTAAATGAATAAAATGCAACCTTATGCCAGATTTAGAAAAGTAATTTTCATTTGTTCAAAGGCAGTGATTTTCTTCCTTTATTAATTTTCCGTATTCTATATACTAATAAATGTAAAATAAAGTATATGCAAATTTAATACGCACAATTTCTTTTAATTGGCTTAAATTGCATCCTTTTAATAAAATGTCTAGAAAGTAGAAAACAATTTTTAGGTGTCCAATTTTTAGGTGTAATATACTTATCATATGTGATTAAAAAATAACAGTGTTGCATTTCTATATACAAATTATATTGACAGAATTTCCACGAACAGCAAAAGTGAGTGTATAGAAATGATGTATTTCAGAATAATTGCCTTCGATTCACTTTTTTTTATAATTGTGATATAAAATCTGTTACTCTTATCAGCTCTGCGACTTTATTTTTTGTCCCATATGATAAGGAATGTTGTGATAACTAATCTTTTTTTTTGGTTATTATCTTTAGAGCATTTAATAAAGGTCAGGTAATTTAAAAATGATTTTAATAATTCTATACATATTATAAACGACAGTAATATTAGAAGAATTTGTGATGAGTTCTTTCACCAGATCATACTGCTTTATAAGAAAATAGAGGATTAATTTTTTTATTACATAAATTAAGAATTTTAGTAATAGAAAGAGAAGTTACTTAACATAAAAAATTCTCCGTTAAATTCGGTAAAGTGCTTCAGATTTTCCTCGGTGTTTTTTTATAACGGACAAAGTAAATAATATGCTACGACCCAAATCTATTTGCATATAGTCTAGACGAGTAAGAGAAGTCTAGTGAGATAACAAAAATACTCCAATCTTTATAACTTCAGGTTTGCCAGGGTCATCCTGAAGCACTCTCCGCTGTATTACTTTTCTGATTCTACTGCATGACTATCTAGAAGTAAGTCATAGAGAAGAAATTGCATTTGTTCTATTTTTTGTTATACACCATTGCATATATTAAATGTTAGAAATCTGTACGTATGCTTAAGTAGTATTTCAGACATGCTTTCAAATTATAAAGTAATTAATGAAATCTACGTAAAATAGGCATCTGGGTTTAATTAAGAACAATATAAACAGCCAGTTCGTCCTTCTTCAGATCTTAAGGACAGAAAGGGCTAGCTTTATATGCTTCTATTATGTACAATAAATATCGTACTACTTTCCATTTTCCGCTTTGCGTATTTTTTTCCTAGATATTTAGCACAAGAATTTGAAACATTTTTAAATATTTACGTAATTTTCCTCTTTTCCAAGGCTTTTAGAAAGCAAGCTCCAATAGATTTTAAAATATATTCTGCCACGTGGTGGCTGGTTTCGTCTTTCTAATTGATTTCTTTGTAGATTTTTGGTGCATGAGCTCTGATTAACGAAGCAATAATAGTTAAGAGTTTCGATAAAACGGAGCTATATAATGCTGTTGATGATTCTGAAGAGCACTGCACGTGGAAAGAGAGATTGAACGGTGTCGATAATGATCCCAACGTAATGATGGCGAGGTCACAGACAGCACTTTCAGCAGCATTGAACAAAATGAGGCCTAGGGAGTAGCAATGTGGGCGAGATTCAAAATACCAGCGAAGTAGAAATGAGATATCTCATAAGTTATTGTAATGTTACTAAATATTCTTAGTAGGATGTAGGTTTTTTTTAAGTAAATAATATTGCGATAATTACTGGTATTATATCCATGAATACCTTTTATTTCTCACTTGTTACTGTAACTGTGTTGATCGATTTTCGTAAGATAATATTAGTAAAAAAATGAGGAAAATGCTCAGATAAATACGCTATATACGGAGGTGGATCCAAAAAAAAAGGCCACAAGGGTTGTGAAGTTTATCTATTTATTTTTAATTAATGGTTTATTTTAAGTTTAAAAGCCTTTTCTATCATTTTCTTTCCACACACGAGTTTTGTGCCAGAATGTAAATGAGATAGCGAGAGTTTATTCAGATTAAGGTAGAATGAAGTGCTATTTAAGCAAGAGCTTTGGAAGTTAGTTTTTCAGAGCTCGTGTGCCTGTTCCCGGCCGATGAACCATATATATTTCTCCCGCCTTCTTAACATGCCCTCGTGGTATATTGGTCAACACACTCGGAGCGTATTCGAGATGTCCGTGGTTCGAAATAAATCGTGGCGAGAGCATTGCCCATTTTCCATCTATCCTGCTTTCAAAATAAACCTAATGTCTCTAAGGGTAATAAATAATTATTTATCAGCAATCAAGAGAAAATACGAAAGCGAATTAAGAGGCAAATCTGCTTTTCATTTTTTCAACTCATCACCAAATCTATCTGAACGTATAACCAACTTATTTAACCCAACTTGTCAGAAATCTTGTCCTTGCCCATTGAGCCAGTTCTCGGTAGCTGTTTTCTTATCTCTGTCTGAACAGAACCTCATCCCAGATAAATGTTCCTTCGATTTCGGAAAAAGGAAATAGTCAATGGGTGCTAAATTTGTGCTACGTGGGGAGTGACTCCAGACTTCCCACTTAAACTTTTGCAGCAATTCTTGAGTTTGGCGAGCAGTATGGGACCGGGCATTGTTATGCGGGATGATGACACCATCCCTCAAACTGCCATTTGGTACTTGCATCGGATGGCTTCACGTAACCGTGTCTGAGTGGCACAATAACGGTTGGCAGTAATGGTATGGCTACTCTCCAGGTGCCCGATCAGGACAACGAATCACAACTCGCATCTCCAAGTGCGACCACTTTTCTAAACTTCTTGCCGTTTCAATTGCTCCGATGCGTCTGCGAACTTACTCTACGTACCCGCACGACAGCTGCTAGACAACAAATGCCATCTGTCTACACTCTGGGGATAAAATATTCCGTCCACAGTAATTACTTCTCAAATGCTGATGTTTGTAACCTTTTCGTTTGGTTCCACCTACATAATTTCCCCTAATATACATACAATGGATATGAATGAGCTGCTTTCAAGAAGACCTTCTCTTAAAGCAAATGAATGTCGAGTACTTTAAAGTAATAAATAACGCGACTAGGCTAAAACAGAATTTGTCAGATGCAGGAGAATTTTTAAAGTATAATACATTCTGAAGTTCTTTACTTGTAAGACATGTGTTGACATGCGCATTATCTAAACTAAGTTGTGAAAGTAAGCAATGATTAGTAAGTTAGTCATTGCATTCATATTTGTGTATAATACATTTGACACATTATATTAAAGTATCGTTGCTGCCAAACGCATCACATATTAAGATGAAAAGAGTGTGCTCAAACAAAGGATTTTCTTAAAAAATTCAAAACTAATAAATACGGATGCAAACTGATAGTATGAGAAATTTGTATTGTAAAATCAAAATAACTTTCGCACATTAGTTTTAAGGAAAAACTAAAAACCAGAAAGATACATAAAATACACTTCTAGCCATTACAATTGCTGCAACTGAAGGGAAAGAAATAAACAGAATCGTATTTATTTTATAAGTAAATTTTAATAAGAAGATGAAATGGTTGAGATTTAAGTTAATTTTGAAGTGTAGAAGATTAAAAATTAGTAGCCCAGCATACACCGCTAGCAATAATAACAACTATTATACAGTTGGACCTGGAATCGAAAAGACTTTGTATAGCATTTACAGATTTTGAAATCTATACGTTATTATTTTTACGTTACGTTTCATTTAGTTTCAATAGCCAGTATTTCATGTTAATTTGCTTTTCTGTCCTCGTTTCCCATTTCCCTGCCAGAATGTAAATTTCTAGCTCTCGTGATGTTCAAATGAGGTAGAGAGCGGAAAGTATTTAAAGGAAGCTTTTAAAGGGTAGAAGCAGAGCGTTTTCCGCCTGCTAAAGGCCACTTGCTAATTCGATTCTCTGGAGAGTAGTTTTCTGTGACGCTGTGTTATTCTCTCCATTAGGCTTGTCACGCTGACTTTAGGTAAGAACCAACTTATGTTAGGTCAGAGCGTTTTTCTATCTTTGTATAACTGCTAACTTACATTTACTTAGTTAAATCGAATTGTTTTATTTAAACCACAAATGCTGTCTCTACTGAAATCACGAGGGTGCTTTCTGTTAAGCTTTACTTGAATTAAATAAAAGGGTCCTTTACACCCTTTATCAGTCTATGCGATGTTTTACAAGACATAATGGTAATTCACTTAGGTCTTAGAATTTTCGAACATTTGGTGCTGCCAAAGAAACTCGTATGCCAGAGTTATCTGTCGCCTTAGCTGAAGGATGTTGTCATAATATTCGCTTTGCAGCCTTTTACCAAACGTTTTCAAATGGTGAGAGATTTCGAGAATGTGCTGGCTAAGTCAGAATCCCCTGTATATCGACGAAATATGATGAGGTGAAACAGGAGTGGGTGGGTAACATGCGATCTCACGTTGCCAAATTGAAAAGTGCCGCGATGGAGCTCCGAAAGATTTAACACTGTTATGGGCATTAAAACTTCAGTAATGTAACAATAGTTGGTCATTGTTCAGGATATATGGAATAAAGTAGAACGGGATGTGTACCCAATGAAATGCAATATTATCAGTTTAGGGACTGGACTGGTAGAACAATGTAGAATGTAAACTTCCAACATTTGTTTCTGTCAATGGCCCACTTTATGATCATAACGATGTTAAAATCAAAAGCAGAATTCTTCAAACAAGTCTTCAAAAGTCAACAAAACATCACGTCATCATGCTTTATTCTGGAGGGAAGCTGAAGCAATAGTCTGCCTGCTAACAATCCGAGGCATTGCAGACCATTACTAGACCGTCCATGTGGATGCTTGGTGGTGCGAAACACATTCCTTTTCCTAGCCCAGGTAAGTAATGCCTTTGTTCGATTCTAAATATTGATGCATACAAGATGCCTATGGCGTCAAACCAGTGTGTGAAAGTAATTAAGATGTCACTCTGATTGGATCTACTGAACTTATCCATTGCAAATTCCCATAGCAATAATTATATCTCAAGGAACGCGAGCAGCATTTCGCAGTGTCATAATATGTAGCCGTGGTAGAACTGTTCATGCAGTGTATAGTACGAGCTCTGCAAAATCCAACGAGTAAACGTGGTTGTCGAGGGAAAATAGTCATTTCAATTTGTTTGTTACTGCTTCGAGATTACTCTTGCCTGTAGTAGTTTCATGTCATGATATATTAACATTCGCATATCCTAATGTGTTCCCAATTCTTCATATCTAATATATTTTAGGTCTACTGTACTCTTCCTTCATGGTGTAGCACTTTTAACGGCCAGAAGGGTACTTATGAACCAATATTTTCCTGCTCTAGGAAATTGTTGTATCACAAAACAATAGAGTTTTGTGATGCAACAATATGTATCACAAAAACAAAAAAAAATGTACAGTAACGTAAATCATTAATCTTTTCTCACGATTTGAAACCTAAACAGTTTTAACTTAAATTGTTTATAACCTAAATTGTTTTTAAAAATGTATTATGTAACTATACTTCATTGGGAATTACTTCCTAAACATTCGCGAGTTATCTTCTGGATTAAAAGCAGCTTACACGAACGCAAAACAGAATTATCTGAGGATTTCTAATAGATTACAACTACAGACAGACTTTAGAAATTAAAAGACAGATTCGACAATACCGGGTAATAGTTAAGCGACTTCCTTTCAAATGTACAAATATCAAAATCGAATCGCTTGAATAGACTCTCGAAACACAATTCTTATCTCAAAGAGATTACTAATTATATCTCAGAACTAAATTTTATCTAATCCTCTTTAGAAAGGATTCATTTACCAACGTAAGACGGCAAAAGGACTTTGTGCAATCCACGATCAATCTATTTTCTTTCCAATTGCAGGTAGTTAAATCGGCGCTAGCTATTAAGAAAAAGAGGCTTTTAGTTTAACAAGTTAACATTCGCTAGTTAAACATTCTTGAGCATATTTTACATTTGAATTTTCAATATATTTGCATTTTGCATATCTGTTACATCAATCAAAACGAAGACAGAATAATGTTTAACTTAACTGGTAGTAAATCTTAGATTTGCTAAAAATTAATATCAGTTTTAAAATATATATAACTTTTTATTTCTTCTATTTTCTTCTTTCCAATTCTTAAGTTTCTCATGCTTTCCAAGTTTTTCAGTTGTAAGAGCTGATCTTCATTTCTCTTGAATACCAGCACGAAATACGGAAAAACACTGAACTTGGTGCACCAACTGCCTTAATTGACTATGCTAATAAATGTTTCAAATGTAAACATATGGCAGCCTCGTTAGGCCTAGCACTACTTTTTAATTGTTGATGATTCTACAACTAAGATTAACTAAAGGCATAAAACCCTAACCGTAACATAAGAATAAGATAATTTAACCACGTTTAAAGCAAAAAATTCTTGTTTAAGAACATGTAAGAATAAAAATACTGAGTTCACGGAACCAAGTTACGGAGGGATGAGTATATAGTATATATATATAGATATAGATGTGTAATTTTAGTGCGGCCGATTGCAACAAAAAAGCGTGGTGCACAACTACTTGTTATAGGAGCCCTATATACAAAATTTCAACGTTCTACAGCAACTCGTTTTTGATTTATATAAGATACATGCATGTGTACGTACAGACGTCGTGAAAAAGGTATGTACTGAATCCATTTTAAATCTATTTTAGGACCCCTTTTGGAAAAAATAGTCGTTTAATCTGTCCGCACGTACAGATATCCTGCAAAATGTTTATTTAAATGGATTCGGGAGCGGTCAAAATGGATATTTTTGTTGAAATATAATGCCCGAAATTTTTCGCAATTACAATACTTCTTTTTTTAGCACAAGAAAATAAAAATGAAAACTCTTAAACTGTGATAGAAACATTTACTGATTCATTAATTCTATAAATGTGTTTAATGATTAAAAGAACACTGGAAAATAAATTACGTGCATAGATTACTATTTTCTTCGCTAACTTATGTTTCAGAATTTATTGCACTGTTATTGCGTGCAAAATTATAAAATCTTAAAATAGATTTCGAATATTTACCTACTTCCCAAACTCAGAATTAATTATCTCTCATGTTATGCAATGATTATGTAATGCTCGACTAACTAATTTCCTCTTCAAAAACTCTGAGCAGTGAATTAAGACTCAAACTTGTGTTCAGCAGAGTATTAAGAAGTGGTTGATAATAGAACGATCAGTATTTTCGCGTTCCCTTAAAAGAATTTTGCTCACAGCAACAGTTTTCTATTAAATTTTACTCGTCACATGTTTCCATGTATTAGCAACGATAAAAATTGTATTTATGTGAACTGACTCTTTACAACTACTTCACATCGCAGAGATAAATAATCAATTTTACTAAAGATGCCTTGTATATTAACCCAAATTCTGAATAACTTCTTTATCCTTAGGACAGATCAAGGGTATTATTATATTTGTAGATGGTGAATTCTAGAGAGATTTTTTGGCAGAAATTTAGATACCAGAAGAATAGCCAAACGTTTGTCTAAGAGGAAAGTTATTAGAAAACTCACAATTTTCAACATTTTTAATACCTATTACACCACAAAAAAGACTAGCTAGCCGAAAGGGTCTGGTGCAAAATAGTTGCTGAATATTTCAAAAACGTTTGGGTGATTGGCATGCTTGAAGTGTTCTCGGAAGTAGCACGCAAATATAGGGTATACGGAAAAGTGGCTGAGACACCAGGTATTCGTTACCCCATTCCACTAACTATCTAAACTAATCATATCCAGGACAGTGTGAGACGTGCCTAGGAGCATTTGCGTGACTTGGTTCATGCTACAGCCCCAGGTTCTAAACAGCACACGGCGCATCGTTCATCTCATTCAAAGGTGCGGGTGTTAATTTAATACTGAACAGAAGAAACATAAAGCATCACAGACATAAATTATACACACAGCATACATAGAGTTACATCATGCATACGGTCACAACAGACATAGATTTGGTAAGGTCTTCTCATGATGGGGAACATAATTCCATGCCTCTACTTGCAAGAAATTCCAGACTACGGAGGTGTCTGTGTTTGTAGGCGAACGCAGGGATCTCAGTACTGGGTCTTTTGAGGTGCCACTGATTAGTCAGGGGACAGTTGAAGATTTAATGTTCCGAGTCGCCCCTATCCCCATATCGGCAGCTATCTAATAGGCATATATTCCTTTCGTAGAAATATGTAGGGAATTTATTCCTTTTGTAGAAATATGTAAGGAAAGGGCTGGGACCTGAAAGTAGCCAGTTAATAAGTGCATTCGTGTGAATTTTGTGCCGGTGAGCTTTGGCGATGAACTTGAATGCTCTTATTCCCTGCTCCACTTCTTGCCAACAAGCTTGCCACTTACTTAGGAGGTGGGATTCCAGTGCTGCTTTAAGTTTGGAGGATGGCCATGGTATTTCAAATTTAGTTGTGGTGAAGTCCTTTGCTGCTTCTTTGGCAAGCTGGTCGGCTTTCTCATTCCTGAGTGGTTGACATCTGCTTTTATCCAAGGTACCTTGATTTTTTTTTGTTGCTATTGGCTAAAGACAGGTTTTGTATCTACTGCTTTTGCTGTGAGGACTGACTAGGGCTTGTATGGGAGATTGTGAGATCGTGAAAATACTGGCACGCAAGTAGGCATTATCTGGTGTGTCGAACTATAGGATACCGGATTTCTGACTTTCTTATGCAGTTTTTTCGGAGGGGGAACGTTCAGGGCGGATATCTGGTATTCATTTACTAATGCTTAGAAAGTTGTCTCAAGCATCACCGCTTCGTCCAATTTAAAGCTGCCACGAATTAGTTGTCATGCGAAGATAAAACGTAGAATGACAAAAATTGTTCGCTAACAATAAAGTTAAGTTATGCAGTGGAACGTTGAAAGCACTATGAACTTTGAAAGAATATTATTATTTACGGATGTATGCTAAACTCTGACTGGCGACTGAGGCTGAAATATTGATTATAATAATTTGTATTCCTTCTCAATGTATACTGCGCAAAAGACAGGGACAGTTATGTATCTTCCCTTCTACTGGAGCAATTGAAGAAATTCAAATTGCGTTTTCCATGTCTCGAAAGCGCGACTTAGGATAAATATTAGATTATACACTCACGTTTGTGAAAATTGCAACACCAAGAAGGAATCGTCATAATTGAATGCAATTTAATACACAGTTGAGTGGTAGTGGTACAAATAAATGATTAAATGTTCAAAGCAAACAAACAAGAACAAGAGATCAGAATCAGTATTTTGTGTGGCCACCACGCGCCGCAATAAGTGCTGCTACACGACGTGGCATGGAGTCAAACAAAGTTTGAATGTCTGACTGAGGAAGAGCATTCCATATCGTTTGTACGCGTACCCAAAGTTCGTCTGCAGACGCAACAGGACGAGGATCACGAGCAAGACGCCGACCAATGACATCCCACACATGTTCAATTGGCGACATATCCGGGGAACACGCAGGCCAAGGAAGAAGCTGTACCTGCTGCGCTGCAAAGAAGGATTTAACAATCCGAGCAGTATGAGGGCGGGCATTGTCCTGTTGAAATACAGCGCCTGGCAAGCTTTGAAGGAAGGGAACAGCTTCGGGCTGTAGAACTTCACGGATATACCGGTTGCTGTTCAGATTGCCCACAATTCGTAGCAATTGAGATCGTCTATGATATGCTATGGCGCCCCAGACCATAACTCCGGGTGTTCGTCCACTGTGGCGTTCGATAATGCACTCCGGAAGGTGGCGTTCACCGGCATAGCGTCTGACACGAATGCGGCCATCATGGTACCACAAATTAAAGCGGGATTCGTCAGAAAACACGACATGCTGCCAATCAGCACGCCAGTCTCTATGCTGATTGGCCCATTGTAGCCGCAGGCGGCGATGGTCGTGCGTTAGGGGGATCCTGTATAAAGGAGTCCGTGCGCGCAGTCCACACTGCAGCAGACGTCTACGAATTGATGAAGCACACAATGAAACACCTGTAGCTATTGACCACAGTGCTGCCAATTGTCTAGAGGAAGCTGTACGGTCCGTCCGCGCCATGCGGACCAGGTGTCTATCATCGCGAGCTGACGTCACATTTCGGGGTCCACTCCCGGATTTCCGAGTTGTCCGACACTCGTCCGTCCACTGCTTCCAAACGCGCATCACTGTGCTGCTGTTACGCTGCACACGAGAGGCTACTGCACGATACGACAATCCAGCTTCACGAAGGCCGATGATTCTCCCTCGTTCAAACTCTGTAAGTTGTTCAAATCTCGCTCTCTTTCGTCGACGAGGCATAAGTACAGATTGAGTTAACGTTTACCACTAGCAGATAACCACCGATAATCATACACGCCTCGCTACAGCCGTCTATTTATTCGGATCCATCAGCCGTTCAGAGGGCGCTGCTCAGCATACGCATGCGCTACGGATTTGCAATTCTAATCATTTGCATATCATGCGCTACTTTGCATTTCCTGAAAATTTCAGCTCACTCGCGTAAGTCCTTCATGGTGTTGCAATTTTCACAAACGTGAGTGTACATAGCATTGTCCTAACATAGGTATTTTGACACAAAATCGGATTTTTTCTGAAATGACATACCAATGTTTTTCCATGTTTCGATTCTACGATTAAAATTATGCCTAAATATTAAATTTTGTAAAATTTGGTGCAAAATTTACGGAGAAATTCGTATATTTATCTTGCTATATTTTTTTCAGTTTGCGCCCAGAAGAATTCACTTGGCGAACTTCTTAATATACGGCAAAAAAAACCATTGTCCTTTCCCTTACAATGTACAGGACTGGGAAAAAAGTCACATCGTTCCTATTTTCAAATAATTTTAACAAAGTGCTTAAATCACATTTGATATTATTATCGCTTTAAATAAATATGCCAAATTTCAAAACGCGCCAATATATAAATTCACGTATATCTTCGAAAATTTTGAATAACAATTTTTAATTTTTTGCAGGTATGCTTAGAAATAGATCTATTTTAAGATGGTAAAAATTTTATCGATTATAACTCAAAATGTTTCTGGAAAAATTTATAAAAATTATTTAAAAATAAATCATTAAAAGTGGACAAATTTTACTTGGAATGAAAACTAAATTTCCAAACGTGAAAGGAAGAATCAATAAAAATATAGATATTAATAAATATATACCAAATTCGATTAACATTGAAGAGCTAAAATTTTGAGAGCGAATGTTTTAAAAACTACTCGTGCGATTTTCACAAAACTTCGCAGTTTGGCGTAATTTGAGCCGTAGACTCGAAATATGGTAAAAAATTGGCATGTCATTTCACAAAACGTCCGATTTTGTGTCAAAATACCTACATTAGAACAATGCTATATATAAATCTAATACATATCCTGCTTTCGAGACATGAAAAACGCAATTTGAATTTCGTCAGTCGGCTCAGTAGAACGGGAGATATAGAATTGTCCTTTTTTTTCGCAGTGTACATGTGTCTCATTGGTGTTGAAGTAATTATTGCATTTAGTGAAATTTTGGACGTAGATCTTCTAACTGACTTTAATTTTTCGTTTGCTGTCTTGTTCTAGCCCTGTTGCGTACAAACAGAAAGAAAATTATTTGTGGCGATTCATTTGCCAGAATGTTAATAAGCTAACGCGCGTATATTCAAATGAGGTCGAAAGAAGTAGTAAGGGAAGGTTTTCGAAGGTGGGTTTAGAGCATGTTATGCCGTCTGAAGGTCACGTTGCTACCTTGAGTTTCTAGACATTAGATTTCTGCGGTGTCGAGCGCTTCTAGCCATTAGGCTTGTTACGCCGATTTTTAAGAGTCAGAGCCATCCTGAGAGTTAAATTATCTTGTGACCCGTTAGGCTAAACTTACTACACTTAATTTTAAGTTCATCGTTACCTTTTTGAGTTAAGCCAAAAGTGGCTTCTGCAAGCACGAGTCGTAGCCAGCTGTGATTATATTGTGTTAATAAAGGGTTCTTTGCATCCTTCTCTAGATTTTGTCTTACTTGAGGATAATTTCTCAGCTAGTCTTCTAGTGTCTCCTTAGTTTATGCTTGCGAAAAACACGAAGCGTTATATCCTTGCTAATTGCTTTTATAAAGGTGGTATGCTACTGCACAACAGTGCTCTCTTTCAATTTGCAACGGGAAAATTTTTAAATATATACTAAAGAAAGAATCACCTTTGTTACCTTTTAGTCCGAGCATACATTTCAATTCTCATTTAGATGCAGTATGAATAATGATTAAGCAGACTGTTGAGTTGATATTTTTGATCAAATTAACAGCTTTGAATAATTAAACAGTTATGTAAAACTCCTTGAAATTAAGCTAATATAGTTCAGTTCTTTGAAAAACAGTGCCTATGTAAAATAATCATTCAATTTATAGCTGTAAATTGCTATCACATTTTAAAAATCACATATTTTCCCATTATGACTTGGGTCACTTTTGATCTGAAGAATTCATGTAATATTTCGGAGAATTAATTTAGTAGAATCGATAATCTAAAATGTAATTTCGCTTATCTTCGATATTATTCACTAGAGGTATCGAAATATCACTGCTATTTGATCCTTTGAAGCAGCTTGCGTCTTGAATCACTGTAGCATTTGTCTGCATTTTTGTTAACTATTATAATTCTGTCGATCGCTTCAGCTTGTAACAGACTTTTGAAGCGTGGTGATTAAATAAATAAAACTGAAATTTACTTATTAAAGATGATGATGTTACTGAACTTGCGAAGTGAATTAATTAAAGTATGAACCTAGAGCTGAAAATAACAGATGCTCCATCAATTTAAATTTTAGATTTTTTTAAATGAATCGCTATTGTTTGACATTTTCTAGCAATCAAACAGAGCTTGTCGAAAACAACGTCTACTTTTGCTTTCAAAACTTCTTTGTATGTACTTCTTTGTATCTTCAAGGCTTCTTTAAATAACTTATTTTATTAATTACCAAATTATAATCTGTTTTACTACTAATTATTGATATTTCCCTTATTAATTTAATTCTTAAATATCAGACATTTTGTATCTAATCTGAAACAGTTCTTTCAAAATACCATCATCACGAGTCAGTTAGCTCCTTAACTAATTTTTGTAGAGCAGTCCAGGATTATTTCCTTAGAGAAGGAATATTTTCATGGAGAACTTTTCAAGGATTTTCCTTGTGCTGCTCTCTGGAAAAACTACAGAAGTTCATAGAACGATCCTAATTGACCCTCAAGAACCGATCTTAGAACAAACTGCTAATATTCCATGACGCAACAAAGGCCCACCAGCGGCCGAGTCGTGAAGTCGCTTAACACTGGTAATTCGGTCTGGTGTTCAAATCCCACAGAATGGGCTAGCTGTATGGGGTTTTTTGTGGTTTTCCTCATGCGTAACATGTATAAGAGCCAGTTTCTCTCAAAACGTCCTCAGCAAAGACACCTCTTCCCTTAGGCAGATAGTCCTCGAGCGCTTTGCCTTAATCAAATAAACCAAACCAAACAGTGACACCACACTTGATCATTCATAGCTTTACCCAGGCGTATACTAACAGATATCACTATTTAAAAACTTTTTAAACTTCTTATATTTATCAATAATTAACAATATCACAGTTTATAAAGTTTTGAATTCTAGTTCTGAACATTAAGTCTAAATGCACTGGTGTGCAAAAGCTTTCCAAATCAACAAAACTAATACCATCAGATCCCCAAGATGTAAGAACATGGATAATGTAAGCAAAATTTCCAAAAAAGCAATCAGATTCATAGAAAGGAGCTTTATTGAAAAAGCAGCATGGAGCACAATGCAACAGAAGGCCGAAGTATTCATGTGACAGGTATCCAGCAAGATATATCCAGCTTTAATAGCGGATATGATCTCTCCTGACTGCTGTGTAGGTTTTGCATCATTTGTCCATGTTGAATATGAGGTTGTCAACGAGATGTTGAGGCCCCTTCCTCTTGTAGCACCAATCGCAGTTTTGAAATCGTTGCTGGAGATAAGTTATGTGCTGCCACGCGTCTCCCAAAATAGTTCGGTACATGTTCGACGGGATTTAGATCCAGAGACCTTGGCGGCAAATCATGTGTTCAATATCCTCACTCTCCAACAGCTATTCGACAATAACTGTACGATGAGGTGGAGCGTTGTCGTCTATGGAACTGAGGACCCATAGCACCTGTAAAAACATCTATGTAAGGAAGGAGAACCTCGTTACAATAGTAGTCCCCGATGATTGAACCTCCTTGGAAGACATGAAGGTAGATACGACTACCAAGCATTATATCTCCTCAAATAGGAACCCGCGACCTCCAAACCGGTCTTTTTTGATGATGTTGAAGGGGTTATTGCGTGTTTCCCCACTCTCTGCAGACGTGTATGCGTCTAGAATCGCAATTCAGACTAAATCTTCTCTCATCCCTAAAGAAAACTAGACCCCCATTAATTATGTGTCCAATTCTGGTGTTCCCTGCACCACAAAAACGCCCTCGAGATTCCTTCAGCTGTTTGGTGACTGTTCCTTCTTGCCTCTAGGACAATATACCAGTTGTCCGCTACTGTGGTTGCTCGTGTCTGAACCATCAGATAGCTGTTCCTGTAGTTTGAAATGCTCCAATGTTCCTGTAGTTTGAAATGCAAAGTCGTGAAACAATGCAACGAGAAATCAAGAACTCCAGATCCACCTTGTCGCATTTCGACCTTCCTCAGTCTTTCCAATAGTTCGACTTCGGGTAAAAGCATCCAAATGTCGTCTAACAGATTTATTGTTCGATATTTCATACTGATGCAGCAACTCGATGTCGTTCAAACTGATATGTTCCGTGCAATAGTTTCCCCAAAATGCTGAGCTCACACCTCCAGTCACACCTCCATATTCCTCCGACACTCCCCAATACGTCTAGCTGCATGAATGCGCATATGATAACGAACCTGACCCCAGTCGATCTCCTTATTAGTATTTCAATTCGCACTACCTCTTTGTTCCACCTGATAAGCTAATTTTTCATTCTGGTCTTTAACCCTTGCCCGCAAGTGTATTTTTAACAGCAAATTGAAGTTTTTCTTTCTGATAACAAAAGAATTAATTATTCATGTCTCACAAAAATATAATAAAGCACAAGAAACTCGAATACCTAATGTACGAAAATGAAGTATGATACATTAAGGAAAATCAGTTGAAACAAACTGAAAAATCACAAATTTTGCATGCTACACTTTAAAGCTGTCAACTCATTGGAAGGTAGTTTGAACATGCCATCGAGACCGTATAGTGATTAAGGGAGCCTACTGCGGTACAGAAGGACCAGTTTCGAATTCCGGAAAAGGCACAGATGTTTGTAAATGTATAATATCTGTGCGGCAGGGGAGCACTCCAAATACAACCCTCGGATTGCTCACCATCAAAACTGGGGGCGGAATAGAGCAAAGTCGTATGCCACCTGCATGGTGCTCAAGGTTCTTGCCAACGACAAGCCCAATCTTGCCCTCCTTGCCACGATGAAGTTCATGGGCTTTTTCTAATGTTATTGTCAAACAAGTGAGATAAGTCACAACAACAAAACAATCAACGCTACTTTTGCGGTCAAAAGAAACTGTTGTTAATGGAACATTGCATTCTGTATAATTTTCAAAATGTCAGGTTCTAGAACGTTTCAAATAATTATGACAATTGCAGCGAACATTTTCTGTTTCTGCACTCTTAAGGGACATAATTGGATACCAGTTACCAGTTTTTAGCAGTTCGGTAACTGTGATTTTCGTTGAAATGGTTAGTTTGGTTGCTAAAGTAATTAGGAATTTTCAATGTTACTATTTGCCATCTTTGTGCAAGGACATCACTGATTTTTAATGTTACTATTTGCCATCTTTGTGCAAGGACATCACTGATTTTTTCAAATATCTTGCCCCTATAAATCCGAGCTGTAAAGTCGATAAACGCTGGTCGTTCGGTCTGAGGTTCGAATGCCGCGAATGAGCAGGCTGCATCAACGTTTTCGTGGTTTACCCCTGTGCAATATGTATGAGCCAGTTTCCCTTAAAAATTCCTCCACGAAGGCATCCCTTCCCTTAGGTAGATAGTCCTCGAGTGCTTTGCCGTAATCAAATAAGCCTAACCAAACCAGCTCCGATAAACCCCTAACTGCAGCTCGAAGCTTTTATCAAGAAATTCAGACAACGCGTCTAAATGAATAATTACACTGAAGCCTTCTTTTGCACTCTTGTTCTTGTGATTGCCTTCAGTAACATCGAGAGACATTTCTACGAGTTCGAATTACGATTTACTGAAATGTATAAATATGATTAATGCTTGGAATAGGGAGCATTAACTGCAAATTGCATTTGAAAGAATAGTTTTAAAAAATACTTGGAAAGCTTTGTTTCAATTGGCTACTAATATGCCTGAAATAATTCCATTGTTTCCTTCTATTATCATAATTTTTAAATAATATTTAGATTTTTTTATATACTTATGTATTTTTACTTTTTTATAAACTGTGTGTATATTTAACTATGCTTTATGATTAGTTAGATTATTAAAACCACATAAAATAATGAAGCACAACATACTGTTGAAACATTTCCAAATAAAAATATATTTCGTGATACTTATCGATATATCGTGCATTTAACACAGTTAAGGCGTTTAAATACAGTATCCTCTATAGACCACAGTTTTATTAAAGAAACATAAGTTAGAATTATTATATTTATTTAATAATATTAAATCTTTATTTAACAAGTTGCTTAACTCAAATAGAACACAAATCAACAATCTTCACATTTAAACTAAAAACTTAGAAAAGACTCATTTAAAAATTTTAAATATCTTCAAGCTTACCTATTAAGCAAAAACAGCAGAAGTCTATTCCATAAAAGAAAGTAACATAGCTGAAAAAGAAAGAAGCTCAAGTACAATCGCAACTACAAAGTCTTTTTAAGACTTCTGCATCAAAAACGTAGGTAGAATTGTCTCTCGCCAATATATCGTTTGGCGCTCGTTTGTTTTTGACGTTGCCGAGTTTCATTATACAAAATTGACATTAATTTATTCTAACGCTTATTTTTAGACTCCTTTTTTCAGAGTTTTAATCTTTTCATGTATTAACTCAAGCATTTGTTAACTTTTTCAAAAATTTTAAGATCGGCGTAAACTGATCGAAGTTTTAATAAGAATCTGGCCATCCATTTTTCTCATATTCGTAAGAACTTCTATTCTGTTAAACGTTCGTCCGTTGGCGATTTCGAATCACTATGAATCTTTTACATTTATTTCTTTCTCCCAATAAAATTAAGTGTTTTAATTCTTAACACTGTAAAAGGATTTTTGTATTAATAATAAAGAAGTAAGTTACCATTTTGAAAGATTTCTTACCTATGTCAAGATTTCAACTCTAGTCATTTACATTTAAATTTACAAATTCCTGTTCCTTTCAGCTCTGAAGTAGTATTTTTAGGTGCATGGCTTATCTAAATTTATCCCCAGATCTTACCTTTTCCGTGATTAGAATCTTCTGCTATTCATTTGAACTTCTCAAGAGTTTTCCTAGATTATATCTCTCAGCAATAAGGCGAAGTCAATAAAACGCCTAAGGCGGAAACAACTTTTCTTTAAATCAATGAGATCCGAAAGGCGAAAATAACTTTCCATAAAGTCAATAAGATTCGAACGATAGAAATAACTTCCCAGGCAGTAAATTTATCCCAAACATCGGTATTCAGACTCAACAGCCAAAGAGTCCAGAATTTGTGTATCAACATCCTGACAGCATTTTCCTTCTGATCACATTCTTGTAATAAAGTATGTTTCCAGTTTTAGCAATGCATCTTTTCTCTCCAAAATATATTAGAGAACAACAAATGAGTAAAAGTCAAACTGTGCGTCAACATATTAATTTTAAAGCGTATCTTAAGATATTTTCTAGAAGAAAAGACAATGCGAAGTTAATCATGGAACAGCGACAAATGGAGAATTTTAAGCTTAATTGACAAGTTGTACTCTTTATTAGAAATTTCGTAAACATCTGCAAAATAAATGAACAGAAATATTATTTCACTGACTAAACTGGGAAATTCTTGCAAATTCTTTCTCGAAATTTTCCGACCAAGTATCGAATACCTTGCTGCAGTCTTCGGCACCATATTTTCTACACCAAATACAGTTAAAAACTTTTTTTTTTCTCAATTAGAGTTTCTACACAAAAACGAGCAATTAGGCCAGCGGGCAGGAAGACAGATTTTTGGTTGCACAAAACTGAAAGTTTACTTTTGGTCCTACTTGGAAAGAAGACACTGAAGTTGATGGATAAACTGACTTAATTCACAGTTCCACTAAGAGTTTCAAGTGTAAACAAATGGCGGCTTCGTTAGGCTTAGTACCGTTTAAACAACTTTAAATTGTTGATAATTCTACAGCTATTGCATGCATATTAACTAAAGGCATAAAAACCTTAACCGGAGTATAAGAACAACATAATTCAATCCCTTTTAAAGCAAAAGATGCAGAATTTACCAAAATATAAGAGTAAAACATTTTCTCGTCTATCAATAAAATCCATGGTTCGTTTCTTAAACATTCCATTATGGACTTTAATTTTGGGGGAATTTATAGCATATCGTATCAGTGTGGTGTGAGATATATTGGGTAAACTAAAAAATGTTCAAGCTTCGTATCACGGAACATGAATCTTATGCCCGAAAAGGCAAAATTAATAAGTCCTGGATAGCTAATCATACTTTAGAATTTAATCATACTTTTGACTTTGGGTCTGTAAAAATTATTCAAAAAGCTTCTTTCATTGGTGAATTAGATTTTCTTAAAGCTTTTCACATTCACAAAGATTTAGTTTGTTTAATTAATGACTTTAATTCCAATCCAGTCCTTCCTAATGCTTTTAAAAATTCAATTAACTTTTTAATTTTCTTTACTAAATATGTCGACAGATGGCGCTATTTTCCTGTTTGCTTTCCTGCAGGGACCGCTACGCCCGTTGCCTTCCAGTCCTACAAATTGATTTGCTCTTGATGAAGAGGGACTTGTTTTCCCTCGAAATCCATTGAAGTTTTTGTCTAAATCTACACCAGACGCAAGTACACTGTAAAAAATTTTAGTCCAACGTTACACCATTTAATGGTTCAAAATCAAAGATAGTACCAAAACATGGTTCACTTGATTTTACGTTTCACTGATATTTGGTGAAACGATCCAACTAGGTAAACGTTTCACTATTTTTAAGGAATACTTTGCAGCCAATCAAACCGAAGCATTCAGCGCATGCCTGGTCTTCCCGTGATTCCATCTTTAGAAAGTTTAATGGCGGCTGTTTGAATCTGTTAACGGATAGTCGGTTGTGTATTCGATAATTACAAGGTACGTATATTTTTGGTTTGTTTCCTTTTTGATTTATGTATGTGGATTAAAATTTGTGTATTAATGAAATATAAGATACAAAATGGTGTTAAAATGCATTCGCAGTAACTTTTTAATGATTTTGTTGGAATGAGTGGCGTTAGTGCTAAAGCCTACTTTCACCATTTGGTTATTACTACTGTATAGAACGTAGCTGAATAGAAGTTAAAAAAAGATTCCCGAACATTCTTAGTAAAAACATTGTTATAACATAATGTGTAGTTCTGCATATATTACGTTATATGTATTGCTATAAAATACGTTATAGTCATTCTGTAGAAAATAGAATACTACAATACAAACATAGAATGTTCTGTCAGCATCAGTATTGGAATATAATAGTTCTTACGCTGTTTGTGAACTTGAGAAATAAGAAGCACATAATTCATCTAAAACGTTAAAAAATCTTTTTTGATATGAAAATTTAAAATTTAATTTTTGTGAAG
>KK112626.1:573760-603248 GCA_000611955.2 Stegodyphus mimosarum | reverse complement strand
CTGTTATTTATTTGCAATTATTTGTATTTTGATTATGCTGCATTACAGAGAAAAATGTAAAGGGTTCGATGAAGAAAACCTTTTTCTAAAGTTCTTTTAAAAGGGGTTTATGTAAGAAAAAACTTGAGAACCCATGCTTTACATAAGAAAAATTTTCCAAAATCTAGCTTTTCTATTTTTACCTTTACTAAGTTGTATTATTCTTATTTTTAAATGTAATGTCATATGACATATAATTTTCAAAAACGTTTTGGTATTTTCTGATTATTCATCCCCATTAAAAAGTCACAAATTGATTGCTGACTGGAGAGAGATATTTGTTTGGATATCCTTATTTCTAGTTCAAAAATGCTGCTTTCATAATTTCTTTTCTTTTTCCATATAAGACATGCAGTCTTCTTGGTTTTTTCCACTCTTCTTTTCACGTACACAGCGATCTGCTTTCACTGAAGGAAGCAGCAGAGAATTCCAGAAACTTAGCATTTTGAACAACCATGGCATCAAAATCATAAAATGACACACATGAAAAAAAGGCGCATGATACCTTTATACAAGTCTTATTGCACTGTATGTGTGTAGGAAGTTAAGTCTGAGATTTCGCTGTGAAAATTGCAATATGCTATTCACCACTATACCGAAACACAGAAATTCCCATAGAAGGGATCATAATCTGCCGTCGTACTGGTGAAATGTCTGGAAAGCCATTTGGGGTTGCTATGGACACAACTAAATTCCCACATAAATATATTTGGGTAATATTGGTAGGTTTATAATAGTAAAATAAACACTTTGGTGCTGGTATAATAATGTAATCCAGCTAATTTTCTTAATGTTTTGTATTTTTTTAATGCTTAATGTTTTATAATTCTTATAATTGTGTATTTTTTACTAAATATACCTTTAGATGTGTAGGCATATTAATATACATTATATATTAGATTTTTTTAAATACCGGTGGAATGTATGCTCTACCAGCAGCAACACATTTCAACATAAATATTTTTTGGCGGCATGATGCAATGCCTCATCAGTACATTTTTGTGCTTCTTTGCTGGGTTCGGGGATAGTCTTAATACCTCCTTTTTTAAAAAATAAAATCCTCAATATCTCAAAGTATTGATGTTCGGCCAGCCATATATTTGATATTTAGCCCTGGTATTTGACAAAAATTGTTTTTAATGCATCTTCCTTTTTTATTGTGTTTTTGTTTCTTCTATACTTTTTATTAGAAACTAAAAGTAAAACTAACATTTTACTACCAGTAATGATATGGTTGATACTGTTTAACACTGGCATTTCGACCCAGGTTTGAATCCATGCAAACGCACTGCCTGCATGTTTGGCTTCCTCCATGTGTAACATGAATGCAACCCAATGTACATACCCTAGTCAGATAGCAATCGAGTGGCTTGCTGCATCCAAATAAACCAATCAAAATGAATATTTAAGTTTTTATTAATTAAATTTAATATATTATGGATGCTTTATGTTATTTTTAGTATATATTGCAATGATAGTATATATTTGTTGTAACTTATATACTAAAACACAGAAACATCAGTCAGTATAACCTAGTAATACTAATAGTAACATCAGTCATGATACGAGGGTGAGAATTATGAAAGAAAAAATAAATATAAAATTAATAGTTTAGATAATGCATGATGTTATGTAGCTGTGTATTAACGCTTCTTTTTTTAGGTTCCCAATGATGTTGAAATAGAGCTACAAACAGTATCTAAAAGATGTTGTCTTCTTTCAATCACTGGTTGTGAAGGCCTGACCCTGTACTCCCCAAGACTACCTCGACATCCATGCAAGATCAGAATGTGTTGTGACTTATCTCAATTGGAACATTAGAACAAGCTTATGAAATTCATCCTGGCAAAAGAGTGCAGTCACCAAATGGTGCGTTATGAGGTACACCGTCGCTGAGCTTGATATAATGTGCTTGTCAGACCACTGTGCCCACAAATTACCACCCGTTGCATTTCCGATACAACCAACAGTGTGAAAAATCACTGATCTAATGTTGAGTACCATGCATTCTTTGCGTCTCTCTTCTAATGATTATGAACTGCAAGAACTGTTTAAGTATATGAGACAACCATTAAATTGTTAAATAAAAAATTCTAAATTTGGGTTTCATGATATTGTTAAATATCCTATTGAAATTTTCACAAATGTATTAAAATGACTACTACATACACTTGTGTTTTCTGAGATTTATTGGTTTAAATACTCCAGGATATGAAACTGCAAAATGCTTTTTGTCAATATTATAAGTAATGGTAAATATCCCCCCATGCATGCTTTACAAGTACATTTATCTTATTCATTTCATACAATTAAAGTTTTCAAGTTAGAAGAATGTTATTGATGTATGTCCTGTTTCTATATAAGCATAATAATGTATGCTAATTATTCAGAAGTACTTGTTATTAAATTCTGAAAAATAATGATTAAAATATTTATAAAATATACGTAATCATTCGACAGGTTTTATGAGTAGTTTCATTTTAAATTTCTTAAACAGAATATAAGTGATATAATTTATTAAATTATGCTTACATGTATGTCTGTGCAAAATTCAGCATAAAATATTTCTTAATGAATTACTTTTCTTACGTAGCAGTTGCAGAAAATTTGTCTATGTGGATTTAAATGTGTTCTTCATTAAAGCTTTGCCATCTTAAGTTATGTTTTTCCTCTGACTTATTTTACATGAAATGTTTACGTTTCTATATAACATGCTACCAAGAGATATGTTTAATCTGCAGAAAAATGGAATTTACTTTTGAATTTATTGAACAATATTAATAGCTTTGGAAAATTTTCTTTATTGTATAGGTACATAAGTATTATAATTTATCATGCTTCATAATATATTTTAACATATTGTAAATAAAAAATTACCATAAAGTAAAACTTGTTTTTGTGTGAGGAGGGGACATGGGAAACCTTACAGATTCTAGCAAACACTTCTGGTCTCCAAATTTTAAAGGTAAGTGTCATGGCATGTGAATGAAAATAAGAATTATGCATGGAATAATTTTTCTTTATATAGTATAATAGTAATTAGTTGAATAGCTGTTAATTACACATTACACACAATGTATAATATCAATTTTGTTATGAGAAAGCAATTTCTGTTGTAAATTTAAATACTAGAGACCTTGAATCTCAAAGCTAATGCAATTTAATTTACAAGTGAAGGCATATCAAACATGAATTTTTAAAATTCAGCTCTTGCAATGAGCAGTTACATTTTAGCTTATTCCTATTGGTGTGTAAGACATTTAATTTTGTAAAAATATATTTTTATATACATGCTAATATATTGCAAATGTGTATTTTAATGATATATATTTTATACTTCCATTCTCTCAAAACTGAATCTTATGCAAGTAAATCTGCTGCTCTAGCCAAATTTTCAATAATTATTGCTATAGATATGCTGATTTGCATAAGAAATTTCCAAATATCTTAGCCACAGCAGTAATGAATTAAAAAAATACCAGAAAAATGAATAATATAAAATTTTATGACTGAACTCTCAAATAACTTCCTATAATTTACAGTTAACGGTAAACATAATTATAATTAATGGTTTAAGGTATTCTCAATCCATATTGTAATATAGCCCATTTAACGCATTTCTAATTTATGGTTCAACATTCCCCATTCTTGCTTTAACATATTGCCAATTCTTGGTTAAACCTATTAACAAATAATGGTTCAACCTGTTACCAAATAATGCCAATTCTTGGTTAAACCTATTACCAAATAAAGGTTCAACCTATTACCAAATAATTGTTCAACATATTACCAAATAATGGTTCAACCTATTACCAAATAAAGGTTCAACATATTACCAAATAATGGTTCAACCTATTACCAAATAAAGGTTCAGCCAAAGCACCAAATAATGGTTAAGTGTTTTACCATCTTTTGGTTGCAACTTTTTCAGCACCATAGTTTGGTGAAACTTTGAACCAAATTTTTAACAGTGTAACTTTACTAATTACTTTTTGGTTATAGAAAGGCTTCGACAATCAATAATAGCTTTTTCTCTACTTTCTGTGCAAAACTGCAATTAGAATTGAGCAGTTAAGAATAATAGCAATTGGCGTGTTCTTTATTTCAGAGTAAGAAAGTTGAATTTTTTCTATTCCAATGAAATTTTTTTAATGTTTCCTGAAGTTGTATGAGGTTGAACTACTAATTTCATCAAATGAAATTAAATAGATATATGGCGTTTGACATAGAATGCCGTATATATTTAAATTTTTTTAAAAATTATCGAATGAAGAAAAACAGTAAGAATGAGCTCCAAAAAAATTCTGTCGGCTAACTATCTCTCGAAAACACGCTGTCAGCTCATATATTAGTAGGCTATTGAAATTGTAACTTTGTATGGTATTAGGTAAAACTGTCAGTTAATCAGTTGTTAGGTTTATCTAAGTATGACACTGAAATCTGTTTCAAATCTGAAAACTGATGACCCTATCTCTGTAAATACATTTGCTGTATATAATCATACCCAACAGCGGCCGAACAGTGTCGTCGCTGAGCTCTGGTAGTTCGATTCGCGGTTCAAATCTCGGCGAACTGGCTGGCTGCATGGGCGTTTTCGTGGTTTTTTCTCATGCGTAACGTGTACACGAGCCAGTTTAACTTTGTAACTTTGAAAGTCATCCACGAAAGCATCCCACCCCTTAGGCGAAATAGCCCTCGAGTGTTTTGATATAATTAAATAAACCAAACCAAAATATATAATCATATATATTGTGATACTTCTTTGGCAATTTAAGCAAACTCCAATGATGGAACACAGAAATAACTTTGTTTAATACTCAAAATGACGACATACAAGCAAGAAGAGAAAACATATTCTAAATTATTTTAAAATAAAATTAATTCCATTCTTCGTGCGCCTGCGTTTAAAAAAATATTGCCATTAAGATACATATTAATGTTCGTGTTTTTAAATTGTACAAACGATTAGTAACAATATTTAAAAATGTTACAACCTCTCCCCCAACGGAGAAATTTTTTCCGAAACATTCTGTAAAATTCATACATTAACTAAAATGAAATAAAATAAACTTGTGTTACATACACTAAGAGACATTGCATTATTTAATTCTACTCAGAACACCTACGTTTTTGTGCAAAGATCCCTTGTGATGAATGACCTCAAAATTATAGGGTTGTAATGAGAGTGCCCAGCGCATTAGTCTAGATTTACATTTATAGTTGTATTGCAACAAGACCAAAGGGTTATGATCAGTTTTAATCAAGAATTCTTGCTGATCATCAAGATAAAAATGCAGCTTTTTAATAGCATAGATGATGGCTGCGCATTCCTTTTCAACAGTACAATAGTTCTTTTCAAATTTAGTAAATTGTTTGCTCATATACAAGATAGGATGCTCATGTTGTTCATCATCTAATTGGGACAGTACTATACCCATGCCGTTGTCAGAGGCATCAGTTTGTATAATAAATTTTTTATCAAAGTCGGCAGCATAAAGAATAGGTTTTTTGCATAACAACTCTTTTAAATGTTTAAAAGCTTGGTCAAATTTTTCAGACCATTGTATATATCCTTTTTTAGTTACCCTCTTCAAAGTGTCAGTGAGGGGTGAAGCAATTTCTGAAAATCTCTGTATGTACTGGCGATAATACCCTACTAGTCCTAAAAAAGCACGTACTTCTGTTTTGGTCTTAGGTGCAGGATACTGCTTTAAAGCCAAGATCTTTACTTCATCTGGAGTTCGTTGTCCTTGTCCCACAATATGGCCTAGGCATCGCACTTAATCTCGTGCAATCGTTGCATTTTGATGGTTTTAGTCGCAAGTTTGCTTTGGGTATTCTAGCTAGAACAGAAGTTAAGTTTTTAAGGTGCTCTTTCCAGTTTTCTGAGTAAATCGCAATGTCATCCAGGTATGGTACAGCGAATCCTTCGCATCCAGCTAAGACTTTAGTCATAACTTTGCTAAAAGGTATGGGGCATTTTTCAATCCAAAGGGCAAACGTAGAGGTCTGGAGCTTCCAAAACTAGTTAAAAATGTTGCATATCTCTGTGCTCTTTCTGTTAATGGAATTTGCCAGTAGCCTCTAGATAAATCTAATAGGGTAATATATCTTGCTTGGTATGGGTATATTTTGCTTTTGCTATACGGTTTCGATACGTTCTTCGATATTAGGTAAAGGGTAGTATTCAGTTTCAGTAACAGCATTGAATTTACGATAATCAATACAAGGCCAAGGATTCCTTTATGAAGATTCTATCAAAATCATGGTAGATAAACAGTCCGATTCTCCCGGCTCTATAATTTTGTGATCGAGCATTTTCTGAATTTCTTTTTTGAGGATTTCAGTCTGTCGTGGCGACAGTCTGTATGGTTTTATTTTTATTGGTTCGTTACTTAATACCTTAACATCGTGAGAAACTACGTTTGTTAGTCCAGGATTACTAGAAAAACTACCAGAATAATATTTCCATAAAACCTTTTGTAAATCTTGTGTTTGCTCGGGTTTTAATCTTTTCTCGAGCTCATTACCTCTATGATGTCCGAGAAATTTAATATACTTGGATTGGAAGGTAAATGAGGTATGCCCATTTCTAAGTCGCCTTCCACTTCAGTTATCATATTAATCATGTTTGGTCTTTTGTAATATGGTTTAAGTATGTTAATGTGATATACTTGATTTGGCTCATTTTGTTCCTCGAAACTTACAACATAATTGGTTTCTGAAATTTTCTGCTCTATTTTCCCAGGTCCTTTCAATTGTACCTTAGTTTCTTTTGATGTTTTGTAGTTAAAATTAGAACTAAATCTCCTCTAGCAAATTCTCTTTTCACTGCATTCCGAATGTACCATGTTTTTCTCCTCTGTTGAGCTTCTTTCATGTTTTCCACGGCAAGTTCTTGGCATTTCTTCATTCGATTAATAAGTTCGAAAACGTAACTAACAACATTATTTCTGTCTTCAGTCGGTTCTAGCCACTGTTCATAAAGTAAAGTGACTGGCGTTCTTAGGTTTTTCCCATGAACTAGTTCTCCTGGTGTAAAACCATTGCTTTCGTGTGTAATTGTTCCGAAGTCAAAAAGAACTGATGGTAAATAGTTCTTCCAATCAGAAGTCGCTCCTATGCATACGACTCTTAATACCCTTTTCAGCGTTCTATGGAATCGTTCAACGGGATTACTCTGCGGATGATACAGAGAAATTCTTACATGTTTAATGCCGAAATGCTCCAAAGATTCCACTGTCAAAGTACTAACAAATGTGGTCCCCTGATCTGTTTGGATCGCTTTTGGGACACCCATACGACTGAAAATCTGTAAGAAATCATCAATCACAGAAATGTCTGTTAATGAAATGTCTGTGAAGAAATGTCTGTCACCGCAACATCATCTGGATATTTGGACGACATATACAGAGCTGTAATAATATATTTTTTTCAGTCTTTGAAATAGGTAACGGAACAACAGCATATTTTAGGGAATATTTCGGAAATAACTAGTACTAACGTCATTGGAACCTTCTTTTTGTCATTTTCCTTCCCAGCGCGCTGACATGCATCAAGGTTTTTACAAAATCGTCGGTTTCTTTCTAACATCTCGTCCAATAAAAATGTCTAGCCAGCCTGTCTTTGGTCTTTTTGACACCCAAATGACCGGAAGTACCTTCGTGGCACATCTTTATAATTGACGGCTTGAGTTTTTCAGGTATAACTACAAGCTATCTTTCAAAGCCCATTTTATCTGTCGTTTTTTTAACTAAAAGATATTTTCCTGTTAGACTATAGTTCTCATTTTTGCATGTACCTTCTTTAACTTCTTGGATGATTTTAGATAGTTTCTTATCACTATGCTGGAGTCGCACAATGAGTCAATGTTTGAGTCAATGTTTACTAATTTCATGAGAGTTTCATCTTCCGTATTGAATTCCGGTAATTTAACTTCTTCTTCAAGAATATCGCCGGATGCTTCATTTTCTCCTTTCATCGGTTCCAAGATTTCTTCATCGTGTTCAACTATTTCTCTTTTCGTTTGAGCTCTAGTAGAGACCGCATTAACCTGGTGAGGATGACTATCAGTTTGTTTTTTTGTTTCAACAGAGCAAAAGTTCGATTGCCTAATAAATATCTTCCTTTGTCGAGTTCATTTCTAATAATGGCAGCCTTGGTTATTACTCGCCCGAGATCGCAATTTAGTTCGACCTCAGATAATAGTAAACAGGTTGGATTCAAGTCTAAGGATTGCTGCACCCACACATTTTCGCTTGTCAGCATTTCCGACGTGATGAATTTGCGACAAACTACACTGGTGTGCACAAATTAAGGACAAGACGGTTTTTTCAATATAACTTTGTACAAAAGCTTTCCAAATCAACACATTTAATACCGTAAGATCCCCAATACGTAAGGACATGCGTAATGTAAGCAACACTTACTAAAAGCGAAATCAGAGGGATAAAAAGAAGCTTTATTGAAAAAGTAGCATGGAGCGCAATGCGACTGAAGACCGAAACATCCCTGTGATGGGTGTCCAGCAAGAAACATCCGGTCTTTAATAGGGGATATGATCTCCTCTGACTGCTAGGCAGGTTTCACATCATTTGTGCATGCTGGATATGTGGTTGTTAATGAGCTGTTGAGACACTGCTGCTCGTTCCTCTTGTAGCACCAATCGCAGTTTCGGAATCGTTACTGGCGATAAGTTACGTGCTGCCACTGGTCTCCCTAGTAAGTTCCGTACATGCTTGACGGGAATTTGAACCAGAGACCTTGCCGACCAATCCATGTGTTCAATATCTTCACTCTCCAACAGCTCTTCGACAGTAACTGTGCGATGAGGTGGAGCATTGTCGTCCATGAAGAGGAACTGAGGACCCATGGCCCTTGTGGAAAGACGCATGTAAGGAAGAAGAACTTCGTTACAATAGCAGTCCCAGGTGACGAACCTCCTCGGGAGATATGAAGGTCGGTCCGGCTACCAAACATTATGTCTGCTCGAACGAGAACTCCGCGACCTCCAAAACAGTCCCTTTTGATGATGTTGAATGGGGTTATTGCGTGTTCCCCGCTCTGTCCAGATGTGTATGTGTCTAGAATCGCAACTCAGACTAAATCTGCTCTCATCTGTAAGAGTACTCGTAAGAGAGTATGAAATTGCCAGTCGACCTACGAATCTGCACCTCCGCTAATGCTGGGAATCAAGCGAGTTCAAGAGGACGCAAAACCGCGTGCACCGGCTTTTTGTTACAAACGCTCAACCAACGGAGACAAAACTCCCTCAAAAGGATGACAATTCCTGACAAAAACGCACCGAAGAAAACAATATAAAAATTATTACTTTTCAAAGCGTTAATTCAACGCCTTTCCTTAATATCGCCAGAAACTCGCCAAATAAAAATACATGTCGATAGCAACCCTAAAACTCTGCCGGAAGCACAAAGTGACCTTCCTAATAAATCACCCCATTTCACAAACTAATTAAGCTTAAGTAATTTTAAATTAAAGTGTAAATCTTTCTGTTTCTTCTAGTATAATTACAATTATATAAACTCAAATTAAGTATTTTAAAATCCAGATTATAACATGAGAACCATACTCATTCCCATTGTCTGCTTCCTAGCGCGTTCCGAAAACGAAAGTAACGAACTTACTATCTTAAGTACAAAACTCTAATTAAACGCAAACCAAATTAACACAGAAATTTAAAAAAATACACATTGTGTAGCACAATTTAGAATATAAATGAATTAATTAATAACTTAACTTAATTTCGTCACACAACATATATTAGGATACCCAGTTGCCAAATTCTGGTGCTGACAAATTATCACCCGTCACCTTTTAGTTCGGGAGCCACTTGTCGAGTCATAAGGTTATTTTTGAAGCAGGAAATGCGAAAAATGTGAAATGTCCTCGCCTGAACTCGAACCCAGTCCTCTTAAATACGCGTCCAGTATGATTGCAATTATACGATGAAGGTATGCAGAAAGGAGAGCGAAAATACCTTATAAGTTTAAAGCAAAAAAACTCTTTTAGTGGAAAATTCAAATTGTTCTCAATATTTATATACGACAGGGCTCGTCTACAGTGAAGTTCCTCATATGTCAGTGTGGCGGCGCCCTTAAACCGGTTTTGATTTTACTTAATCATAAAGCCTCTTCAAAACAAAGTTTTATTCAATATTCAACTACAGTGAAATAACAATTTGTCATTTTGTGCCATCTTCAATAAAATCTGAAAACGTTTTTTATTTGGTTCATCTTAGAAAAAGAACATTAAAAACTTTTTTTTTAATTAATCTAGTTGAGGTGTACCTGTACAGGCTAATGTTTCAGAAAACGATTCTTTCCATATGTAATTTAAATTGGCTTTTAATTTTATAAATTGGCAATACATCATTTTACCTTTAATTTTAAAAAAAATTTCACATCAGCGCCAGAAATGAAAACTTTCGAAAAACACTACATTAATCTTCATTACCACGAATTAAAGACTACGTAATTTTTCATAATTAATTATTCAATTCTATTTTATGTAAACTAATACTAAAGTTTCGTTGACACTTCAACAAAAATTATCTTCGCTATCTTGGAATGAAAATATTGTTTCTTTTAAAAACGCCTCGGAAGAAACATGAAACTCGAATTACAAACGCGTGCTGAATTTAATCGACATCATAACAGCCCTTAATCGATGCCATTCATCGATTAATCGACTGCACATATCGCACCCTGTGATATATATTTAGTATCGACAAAAGTGGTTTCACTTCCGAAAATAAATGGTTGTGCAATTTATTCTTTCAAGAGCACATTGAATTAAAATGGTACAAGTTTCTAATGTTTAAATGAATTCTTGTAATGCTTTTCTGATTGATTTTAAATTCAGAAAGGTATTCCAGATTTAAGTAAAAATTTATCGAAGTTTTTTATAAATATTAAAATTACATGGTTTTTTTAGCTCGAACTTTTCTTTTCATCCCTTCGGTTCTTAATTTCATTCTTAAATTACATAAATGAAACGTTAATTATAAAAGCAATTAAGGAGATGTGCCCAAGATAAGCTGATTAGCTGAATGTAGTATTTTTTTCTTTAAACAAAAGAATACTACAACTACCGTTATTCGGATTCCAGATTTTCGAAACTCCAAACACGAGATTGCTTGATTTTCTTTCCAATAAGAGCAATTTTGCTTTTAATGTCTGTTTTAATTGCTTTCTTTTTAATGTAAAAGCATTACACAGTTTATAATTTTTATAAAACTTAAACAAACACATTTAGATAAATATTATACAATTACTTACCAAGAAAGTACTTACTAAGGAAACCTTTTATTGAAAAACAAATGAAAATCTACGCATACATGATTATAATTTTAACGAGTTGTAGAGTCTCACATTCCTGAGAAGCATACACTAAATCGAGACTCAAGATAGATCCAAGCGACTTATCGCTATACCCAGTGAGAAACATAAGATTGATGTAAAAGACCTTTCATTAACAACTCACTAATTTAAAAGAAGGCAATGTTCTTGTGCTTACAACCAGCCAGCATTATGGCGAGACTCAAAAGTAAGGAATTCAACGTAAAACTAAGTGAAGTCGAAAATTATAACAAAACTGAATAACAGGTAAGTCGGCTGAAACCTATACCGATCCGTCAAGCACTACTGGTGAAAATAAGGCAATGCTGAAGCCAAACAGCTATCGTATTAACGTGGCTTTCAGCAGGCGGAACAGGTTGTGATTAAACTTTAAAACTGATTAAACTAAAAATTATGGCAAAATAATATGGTTTTCTTATTCTATTATTATATATATTATTTTCTTTTATTATAAAAATATGGCTTTCTTATTCTGTAAGTTTATGACAATTACCACAGCGGAATTAAAAATGGTTCATCAAGTTTTAAAACATTTGTACAGTTTTACTCTCTTGGTTGTCATCCACCAAGTTAAGATTCTTGTGAAGACGTAAGTGAATTATTGCTATGTCTAGATAAACAACAGAACGTAAGAAGGATGTAAAAGACTCTTTTATTAAGGACTCAACGCAGTTAAACAGAAGCCACTTCTTGGGCTTACAAAACCAGCCAGCATTTATGGCGAAACTCAAAAATGAGGGATTTCAGTTTAAAATTAAGTCGTAAATTAGCCAAAGGCTACGCAGAACTGAATACGCACAAGTCGGCTCAAACCTGTACCGGCGTGTCAAGCACTAATGGCAAGAAAAAAGAAACGCTGGAGCCGGGCAGCTATCGTACAACTACAACTAGTAACGTGGCCTTCAGCAGGCGGAACACGCTCTGATTAATTTTAAAGCTCAAACTTTCCTTTAAATACTATCTCTTTCTACCTCTTCTGAATACGTGAGAACTAAAAATTAGCATTTTGGCAGGAAAAGGAGAATGACAGTAAAGGTACTGAATATAAAACAACTGGTTGGATAAAAATAAATAAATCCTTACACAGTTTTAAACAATAACCCAGTATGTCCTTTATTGAAAACCTTTAACCTTTTATTGAACCCTTTACTAAACCTTTAAAGTTATCTATACAACGTCTCAAAGTTTCCTCCTATCAATGCTTCTCATTTATCCGTGCATTAATTAACACATATAATTGGGTTCAATGAAGAATTAATTAACATGTAGAGATATTAGGTTATTTCGAAGCAGGAGAGATGAAAAATGAGCAACGCCTTCGCCGGGAATCGAACCACGGACCTCTCGGTTACGCGGCGAGCATGCAGACCACTACACCACGAAGGCATGCGAAGAAGGCGGAAGAAATACCTTATAAACACACATAATTAAGTTCAATGAAACAACTCGAAACTTCAAAGTAACACAAGTACCTGTAATTTCGCTTCAGGCAAAAATTAGTTTAGACTTATAATTTTAACAGAAGCAAGTAATTTTTAAACTTAAACTCATAATCGTACTTCTTGTTCATTTAAGGGTCAGTCCAAACCGAACTTTTAGAAAAAAACATTTTGTGTATCGACACGTTTTCCTCTGACTATCAGTGCTTTCAAAAGTATGTCAGACGTTGAACCTAAAGACAGCTTTATTCTTTTGACGTCGGTATAAAGGAGCTATCAAAGGTTAAAGGAAAGTTGGAGAAAATTTTATGTGGAAAGAAATCGCTTAACTTTGAACTTTCTTGTTGTTACTTTTGTCCATCAGATTCGTGAGGTTAGTGGAGCTGATAGAAGATATCGTTGATTTTACTGGAGTTTTACTATGCACTTACTTCAAAGAGAAGTTCTTGCTGTTAAATAACGAATCTTTGGTTCTTATTTTAGGCTGTCATTCTCCTGAAACTCTAAACAATTTTAGATACAGTAATTATTTATTTTTTAATTCATTTTATCCAACATAAGCCTCTGTTATAATTCACTATATGTTTACGAGTAAGTACATTATATCTTTATATAAAAGTGAGTGCACTTTTTAGACTTATGAGCTACGATAAGCCTTTCGCAACTCATCCCACTGTCGCGTGTGTATAGCTTCGTAATGAACACAAAACCGACGACAGATTGATAAAATTTATTTTCCCAAAAGAAACACTTTGCAGTTCTGGAACTTAACCACAAAAATACTCGTAAAGCTCTTCTCAGTATGATAAAGTACAATCGGTAGTTACCACTTCAAACTACAAAGAACGTTAAACACATTGCAATGCCAAGCGCATCTACAAAGCGAAGCTCGCACGGAGATATCTCATCACTCTGAAGTAGACTCTGAACTAAAAACTGAGAATTTATGTTTTCTCTGGTCTTATGTAGTTCCCCCCCCGGCCGCCGAAGAAACTCCATTACCTCCCATTTCTTGAAATTCCTGGAAAGCATATACGGAAGTTACACGTAAGGGCCTGATACGGTTATAGTTATATATAAAGGTTAATTACAGCTATTCAATCACAATACCAATTACAATTACAGTATAAGTACTTTTAGTTACAGAACAAGTATTCAGTCATAGTGCAAGTAGACTAATATGTCCTGTCCGTCATAAAAGACATTTATGGCCATTAGTAGCATAAGTATACATATAACTGGAATATTTTCGTTTATCATTCATTGTTTCATGTGTAATATTTTTTGAAACATAGCCTTTTAAACCCCGGGGAGTTATTTCTAATCAGTGTTATCTCCGTACTTGCTGTGTTTATCCTCTACGACTGTCTTCCCTTTCCTGCCCATCATAAAAGACATTTATGGCCATTAGTAGCATAAGTACAGATATAACTCGAATATTTTCACTTATCATTCATTGTTTCATGCGTAATATTTTTTGAAACAAAGCGTTTTAAACCTCGGGTAGTAATTTCTAATCAGTGTTATGTTCGTACTTGCTGTGTTCATCATCTACGACGGTCTTCCCTGTCCTGTCCGTCATAAAAGACATTTATGGCCATTAGTAGCATAAGTACAGATATATCTCGAATATTTTCACTTATCATTCATTGTTTCATCTGTAATATTTTTTGAAACACAGTGTTTTAAACCCCGGGGAGTTATTTCTAATCAGTGTTATGTTCGTACTTGCTGTGTTCATCCTCTACGACGGTCTTCCCTGTCCTGTCCGTCATAAAAGACATTTATGGCCATTAGTAGCATAAGTACAGATATATCTCGAATATTTTCACTTATCATTCATTGTTTCATGTGTAATATTTTTTGAAACACAGTGTTTTAAACCCCGGGGAGTTATTTCTAATCAGTGTTATCTCCGTACTTGCTGTGTTTATCCTCTACGACTGTCTTCCCTTTCCTGCCCATCATAAAAGACATTTATGGCCATTAGTAGCATAAGTACAGATATAACTCGAATATTTTCACTTATCATTCATTGTTTCATGCGTAATATTTTTTGAAACAAAGCGTTTTAAACCTCGGGTAGTAATTTCTAATCAGTGTTATGTTCGTACTTGCTGTGTTCATCCTCTACGACGGTCTTCCCTGTCCTGTCCGTCATAAAAGACATTTATGGCCATTAGTAGCATAAGTACAGATATATCTCGAATATTTTCACTTATCATTCATTGTTTCATGTGTAATATTTTTTGAAACACAGTGTTTTAAACCCCGGGGAGTTATTTCTAATCAGTGTTATCTCCGTACTTGCTGTGTTTATCCTCTACGACTGTCTTCCCTGTCCTGTCCATCATAAAAGACATTTATGGCCATTAGTAGCATAAGTACAGATATAACTCGAATATTTTCACTTATCATTCATTGTTTCATGTGTAATATTTTTTTAACACAGCGTTTTAAACCCCAAGAAGTTATTTCTAATCACCATGTATTAGCTTTGTACTCGCTGTGTTTATTCTCTAAGACTGTCGCATTCCGCTTTGTGAACGTTCATTTTGACCACATTGCTTTCATGAGTAAAGTAACATTTTTTTTCCCGGCTAATGAAATAAAATGGGAAACTGTTTTCCCCAAATAAAAAAACGAAAACAGCGTAAATAACGTTCAGTGTTTGTTCATGCAATAATTACAGACAGCTGCAATTTTACCTAAAAAACAACATGCAAGCTTCAAAGCAGTAATGGCAGGATATTTTGATTGCTTACGAACTAAGCAACAGTAAAAACATGTCATTGTAAGCAATTAAACATAATATAGTAGTAAGACTTTCACATTAGCCAGAGTATTCAATAAATCTCGTCTTTCGACGCTAGTGTAGGCAGACAGGGGATAGATGTTAGAGAAGCAAGGACCTGAAGGATACAAATGACCATAAGATATTAACAGGCAATCCGTCTTCTTTGTCACTGGTTGCACGTTGCTCTCTACCAAATCTCTGAGGGCTCAGGCTTAATGTACCGTGCTTACTTCCATCACGTTTAATTCTTTGGATGCGTTCGCTGTCTTTCTAGTGTTAAAAGGTGAAAGGTTTACGTTGCTTATACAGACATTCGGTTTATCGTATAATTCTTTCTTTCAGTGTTATTTTAGCATTTTAAATCTGTTTGGCATCATTTTGCAGATGTCGTTGGAAACTGGGAAAGTGAAATAAATTTAAATAAATGAAACAAATTTTTTTCAATTGGTTTTTTGGTCAAATTTTTGTCAATTATACTATAAGATCTCGTTCTCTTCGGGAGCATACAATTAGACCAGTCCTCTAAAAGACAGCTAATGACTTTTCACTGTGTCTTATAAATACCACAGAGAGAGAGAAAGGCAATAAAGGGCCCTTTTATTAAATCAAATAAAGTTTTACAGATGGCGCCAGCTCGTGCTTACAGAAGCCAACGCTTTTGGCTTTAAGATAATAGGTAAACTAAAGTTAATGAAATTTAAGTCTATCCTAACGGCTTCACAGTTTAACTAGCGCGCAAGCTGGTTTTGACCAAAGTCGGCTTAAGCAAACTTGGTGGGAATAATTCAACGCCACGGAATTCTAATCGCTAGAGACTTTAAGTTAACAACGTAGTCTTCAAGTAGGCAGAAAACGCTCTGATTTCACCCTTCAAAACCTTGCTTTATATACTTCCGTCTTTCTACCTAACTTGCATATCACGCGAGCTAGAAATTTACATTCTGACAGGGAAATAAAAAGAGACAAAGCAGAAAAGTAATTTAACTTAAAATGATGGGTTAGGAAATTAAATGAATCTTACAATAGTCATTAAAAAGTAAAATATAATCTTTTAGCTACGAAAATATTTTTGAATGTGACTAAAAGTAAAATCACATGGCTGCTATCAATAGTTGGTTTTAAATCAAAATTGTCAAAGAGAAATTTAATTTAACTGAATTCAATCATTCTTACATGGGCTATTTCCATACCGTCATTGTACTTTTCCTCGAAACTGTGGTAATGTTCTGTTATAATTCGTATATGAGAGTCTCACGATTTTTAGTCTTATTATGACCAAGAATATCATGATGGCTAATTCCCGTAATAATGTAGATAGAGAGGTAAAAATTAATACACATGCTTGAAATGACAAGGGAAGTGAAATGAAATGATTAAATGAAATTTAGCATTTATAAATTTGAATAGCAATAAATTTCTTATAACAGATTTTAATAAAAACAAAAAAAGAAGGCCATCATATAAAACTGGGCAGCAAAATGTCAGTGAAGCCGCATGCGAATCTTGTATGAAATAAGCTGTAGTGAGAGAGGGAATCAGTCCCTTCGTGAATCTGTCACTTCCCTACCCTCGCCTCCGAATGTTGGTCCCGTTGTGATGCTGATTTATCACATCAGTCGTCATCGGACCCTTTTTCTTCGAGGAAATGCAAACTGTCAGTGTGACGGATGCGAAGTACGCTGATATGTTAACGAATCTGAATCGCATCATCTCTGGTCTAGCTGATAAACACCTGCTGGAAGGTACGACTTTCGTGCAAGATGGCGCTCCCATATTGCTACACGTGTGAGAGATCTCTTGCACACATTATTTGGTAAAGATCACGTGCTGAGCTGGGACTTCCGTCATGCCTGGTCTCTCAAGTCCCCAAATCTCAATCCGCTTGATTATGGGTTGTGGGGTTACAAAGTCTACCGCGATCGTCCGACCTCATTGGGGAAGCTAAAGAACAACATCCGACGGCAGTTTCTCACCATACCTACAGATACGCTGTTCATCACATTGTCCTTCGACTACTCCCCCCCCGGGGGTTGGCTCAGGAGAATTCCTGGGAAGTACTGGCTAGGATCGTTACTTAGACAGTCTCAACCACGGGGGTATATAAGTTGACTTCACAGGACTAGAGCCCGAGTTTATTCTCAGGTTGGTTCAGTCTTGGCAGGGACCGTACTGGTACTGTCGTGTCTGTTCCTTTGTCTGGGGTGGAGTTAGATCGGAGATTACCGACCTTGTCGTTGGGGATTTGGCCTCATAGTTTCAGCACGGGGACTGCTTGTCCCATTGCCTTTCATAGGGCCGGGCCGGGACTGTGGGGTCTGCATCGCCGATGAGGGGGTCTCAGGAGCTTGGACAAGCTCACCCCGAAAGGCAGATCCAGGACGGGGGTCCAACTCTTGCGTTATGTCCTTCGACTACAGGTATTGTTGATGAATGACGGCCAACACATGGAACATTTGTTATGAAAAACTTAGTCTTTGCTAAAAGTTAATTGTTATGCTAATTATAGCTTTTGTTTATTATATGAAAGGCCATCTGTCTGTCGTTTTAAGCACTTTTTTTTTGCTTTTAATAAAACCCCATGACATTTCAAGCATATATGTCAGTTTTTATCTGTCATCTACATTATTCAGCGAAATATTGAATTTTCAAATGTTAACGGATTTTTGAGTCACCCGATATTTTCATCTCAAGTGCGTACGTGTGAAAATTTTAATAAATTCAGACTGATAGATGATAGACAGCAATTAATATCAAGATTTTATCAAAACAGAGAAATCAATTTAAACAAAACCATACAAAAAACACATTGAATTATTAGTCACTCACGTAAAGCATGAAATGTCATTTTTAGTAATGAATAACTATTGTACCATCAATAGCATTTGCAAAATAATTGTTTTCAATAACCAAATGGTATTTTTAATCAGAAAAAAGAAGACTGCTACTGAAAATAAAAAATTTTATCCTAGTCAAACTACAGTTCTATTATTATAATCAGTTTGAATTATACATTTTGATGATGAAATATGTATTAAACACAGATATCAGATATTAAAAAAAATCGTTTCGAAACTGGTTCTTTATATGGAAAGTTATGTCTCTATTTGAAACAACATAAATTTGCAACAGATATTATCAATAAGCTCTTTAGTAAAGTTATACGTCTCTTTTCATGAATTGAAATTGTATTCAATGCTGTTGCATTACGAAAATTGCTCATTTGGCTCATATTTTGATCTGTATTGTGTATACTAAACTGAATAATTAAATAAATCAGCACAGTTAAGCAAATTAGTGAACTGGTAAATCGGTGAATTAAGCACTTATGGTGTTTCAAATTACAGATGCATTTGAACGCATTATTAGGACTATTCGTGAAGGTTGGTAGCAAGGCGATAAACTGTGAAGCGTAATGTTCTAAAATTTCCGAAATAACTTGCTTTATAACCTCCAGGCCGTCGTTTTAACTTAGCATTAATGTGGGTAAATGATCATTGGATCAATTTTATTTGGTGCTTTAGGTGTATACCGTATCCTTGTATGTTCTTTATCTTTATCCATATTACCCTTATATATTTTTTATCTAGCTGTCTATAGATAGCTAGATGGAAAGAATGCAAGTTTTCTAAACAACTTTCAGAAGAGGATTTCAATAAATTCAATAATCATAATCTTATTGAAATTGACAACATCTATCCCAGCTGTTTCAAACTTAACAAGACCAATAAAAAATCAGTTAACTATAGATTACCTGGATCTAAGCATCTGTAATCTAAAGGAGGAAAATCTTTTTGATAAAAAGAAGAGAATTCAATTTTTCTACAGTTAAACTTATAAATTGGAATACCAACATCTCTAAGTGTGTTATTACAATTATAAATTTTAATCAAATTTCCCTTAGTAAATAATTATGCACCGAAATTGAACAACTATAGCAAGAAATTCTTTTTACTAAAATTTTACTAAAACATGAAATTCCAATTATTAACTTCATACACAATCAACTTAAAAAAGTTGAAGTGGTCTACATCTTATAAAGTTTCTAAGGTGATGAGTGTTTTATCTGAAAGCTCAAATAAAAGAAAAATAAAAAAGGATGAATTAAAAGGATTTATAGTGTTATTTGTAAATGTGTTTTTACTAAACATTTTTTCTTGACTGTTATTTTATTAACTGAGGGCCTACTCTATTCTAAGTCATCATGATAAGCAAATGATGTGAAAATTTTATTCTTTTCTAACATTTTCCCTTTCTTTCCTTTTCTTTCTGCATTATTTTAATGCTTTCCAATTTACATTTTTTAAAAAATCTTACTGTGTATTCATCTTTTGGGAAATTTAAAATTTTCCATTGTCATTTTTTATCGAGAATAACGAATTTTTTTCTGGCATTCTTTTCTATTACTAACTTGTGAGACTGCACTGGTGTGCAAAAATTAAGGACGAAGTCGAAAAATTAGCATATCAGCTGAACGAAGAGGCAGAGCGGACAGAAAGACCAATCAGGAGATTAAGTAAGGTGATGTACGGTAGCACATGCGCAGATATGCATGCACGCCGTATAGCAGCTAAAATCACACCGAGCTGCTGCCTCAGCGAGAAATGGCAAATAATCAATCTGTTAGACGACATCTGGATGCTTTTACCCGAGATCGAAACATTGGGAAGTTGGAGGAAGGCCGCAGTGTGACAAGTGTGGCTGCAGAGTTCGGAATTGCTCACAGCATCATTTCACGCCTTTGGAGACAATTTCAAACAACAGGAACAGCTATCTGGGGGTTTAATAGTGGTCGTCCACGAGGAACCACAACCGCAGATGACCGGTATATTGCCTTACAGGCCAGAAGAAACAGGCGGCAGACAGCGGGAGAAATCGCTAGACACACGACACAGGTGACTGGACGACCGACATCGCGTTTTACCGTGGCCAGAAGACTGCACGGTGGTGGTCTGTTTGCACGACGTCCTGTACGGTGTGTACCTCTAACAAAGAATATGTACTGTTAAGAAGGAAAACTTCGCAGAAGCAAAAGTGGCTCCCTTCCAACGAAAAGGGAAACAACTGCGCATGCGTTTAAGAAGGAAAACTTCGCAGAAGCAGAAGTGGCTCCCTTCCAACGAAAAGGGAAACAACTGCGCATGCGTGAAATATCTGTCGCCAAAAAGCGCCAAAGCTCGAAGCTGAATGTCGAAGTTGGTTTGGACAGGTTCGACCGTTATGTTTAGCAAGAGTTTAAACAAAGAATAGGTTCTTTGGTTTCAAGTAGCGATATGGACAATGGAAGTTCAACAGCCAGTGAAAGTGAAACTTCACCTAATATTTCATCATTTCCGAGTTTAAATTATCGCGAGAAGTCAAAGAACGATTCATCTTAACCCGCGTTCCTCAATTTCCTATACACGTCGCGGAGGGGGAAAATGTCGGCTAGGTACCAAAGAACCGGCACGTCACAGAGGGGAAATTCTCGCCAACAGATTCCGTCGCCAAATCCCTTGGCGAATGTTCCCTTTTCTTTGTAGCGGCGTTACAGACAAAGTGGTTTACATTACGTCTATGGAGCCTTTCCTTCTTTACATAGAGGTTCTTTGCCTCTAACGCCTGCCCATCGGAGAAGGCGTTCTCTGTGGTGCCGGGAGCAACGGAATTGGAGAGACAATGAATGGGGACGAGTACTCTTTACAGATGAGAGCAGATTTAGTCTGAGTTGCGATTCTAGACACATACACATCTGGACAGAGCAGGGAACACGCAATAACCCCTTCAACATCGTCAAAAGGGACTCTTTTGGAGGTCGCGGAGTTCTCGTTCGAGCAGACATAATGCTTGGTAGCCGGACCGACCTTTATATCTCCCAAGGAGGTTCGTCACCTGGGACTGCTATTGTAACGAGGTTCTTCTTCGTTACACGCGTCTTTTCACAAGGGCTATGGGTCCTCAGTTCCTCTTCATGGACGACAACGCTCCACCTCATCGCACAGTTACTGTCGAAGAGTGAAGATATTGAACACATGGATTGGTCGGGAAGGGCTCTGGAACTTAATCCCGTCAAACATGTACCGAACTTACTAGGGAGACCCGTGGGAGCACCGAACTTATCGCCAGTAACGATTCCGAAACTGCGATTGGTGCTACAAGAGGAACGAGCAGCAGTGTCTCAACAGCTCATTAACAACCACATATCCAGCGTGCACAAATGATGTGAAACCTGCCTAGCAGTCAGGGGAGATCATATCCCCTATTAAAGACCGGATGTTTCTTGCTGGACACCCATCACAGGGATGTTTCGGCCTTTAGTCGCATTGCGCTCCGTGCTACTTTTTCAATAAAGCTTCTTTTTATCCCTCTGATTTCTCTTTTAGTAAGTGTTGCTTACATTACTCATGTCCTTACGTATTGGGAATCTTACGGTATTAAATGTGTTGATTTGGAAAGCTCTTGTACAAAGTTATATTGAAAAAACCGTCTCGTCCTTAATTTTTGCACACCAGTGTATTTAAATTTTCTGAGCCTGGTAAATAGCCCTCTATCGGTGAAGCTACTTCCTTCTTCTCTATACTTTTTAGACCATTAGCCAGAAATAAATTAATTTACTTTTTCTGTTTGATTAAAAAACTTTTTTACTAATTAACTAGTCTCTGGCGACAACCTTAACCAACGTTAAGATTAGCTCGTTAATTTAAGGCTACCGCCTTTCAACACGTCACTAACAATTACTTTTCTCTAACTTAATACGAGAACCCTATTATATTCCATTACTGAGTACATTTACAGTTCCGCCATTTCGTTTGGAATTTTGCAAATAAGAAAGTTAATTTCCTTTCTGGCATTATACCTGAAATCGTATATAAGATCCCACATTTAATTTATTATAAAAGAACGTATTAATTTTTATTTTGATGTATCGTTTGAATTTAATATAATGTATAAATTTATTTATATTTATATTACTATCTTTTTCTATAAGTATTAATTTGTACAGAATCCTTCGTCCCGTAATACTCGCCAGACAATTGAGTGGGCATATTTACGGCACTGGAAATCTCTCACATGATGATATCCCGACGATCTTCCACTCTTTGCAGAATGTTCTCTACAACTTGTGGCGTCCGCACACTCCAGACACGCCCAGTATCATGTAGGCCTGTGACAAAAGATCCCGTTTCACGCAGGCAAGCTATGTAATCATTCGATCATTTTTCGGTCTGGCACGTATGTTCTCGGGAAACTCTGCCTGCACAGTCGTACGGCTTCCAGAGCATTCCCATTCGCAAGACGATACATAAAATGTGTGTTGACCTTTTCCTGATTACTGTATGTCGACACGCCTTCTGAAATCCCAGCTGGAAATGACGATGTTGTAAGAAAACTAGCGCTTTATTATTTCCATTACAAAATCGTATAGCGGTTCAACGCTTGCTCTCCGCTCATGCATTGTATGGTGAAAATTGCTTGTTTAGATGTTTTCTATCACCTCTTAAATTCTTATTCATGAGTTTCGAAACACCCTGTATGTTTGTACTATCTTAATCACAATATTAAAAAAATAATTAATTTTATAATGTAATTTTATTCTAAATATTTGTACACAAATCTCATTACTACACTTTTATTATGATTACTATCAGTATTAAAGTATTCAAAAGGAAAAAATGTGTTGAAATTGCTTTGGGAATAATTAAAAAGAATTTTTATTAAAAAACATAGAAATTTTCTTGTGCACGTCTTTGAAAAATTAAAAACCAGTGACACACACTTTGGAGGAGATTACAGCCCGTTGCTCTCTGTCTGCTGACTGCCCATTAGTCCGCTGACTTAGTATCGCCAAATACAGCAATGCTTGAACTTTTTCTTGGCTTCCTGTTCATTAACTTTGTGCACTTCGTGTTAGAAAGGTGATGTTCATATTATCAATAAAGGCAAACTAATTTTACGTGAGCCAGCCTGTAATATATATGTAAGTTTATTTTACGTTGGAGGGAAATTAAGTTTACTAATTAATATAAAATATTCCACAGAAAAGACAAATTTATAGTGTCGTAATCGTAAGAGGACCCACATCCCAAGGCGCCCGCCAAATCTTTACTGACTTAAGCAGAAACGGCCCTAAACACTTAAGTTACAGGGTTTATAAGTCCGTCACTGCACAAGGGCTATCTACCAAAGGAACAGATGCCTTTATGGAGGATTTTCTGCCCGGAATTTTTGATGCACATGTTGAAAAACCAGTCATCGATGTTTAGGCCTGAAATTAACAAGCCCATTTTTTTTTTGGCAATTCAGGTATGTTTATTAAAAATCTTTACATATACATTTCACATTTTAGATTGACGAGAAAACATAAAGTTTCATTTTATTAATAATAATAAAGCTTTTATATTTAGAGAATTCTCACGAAAATTAAATTAATCATAACAATTCATTCTTGTTAATATTTTTAATTAATGAAAATGTCTGCTTGTTTCTAGAACTTTCATTAAAATTTTTCTTATTTTCAATGTGCAACTTTCCGTGCCAGTTGTCGTTGCCAAATCCACATGAACTAATTTTACCATAGTTATAGTGCTAGTGGACAGAGAGCAGCACCAGTCAGGGAAGCATTCAAGCACCGCTTTCATTCGATCAGTTTGAAATACTTTAATTGTAAACTTGTTTGCACTTCCATTAGCAGACCAGTTTTAGTTCATGCTTCACTTGCACAGACCTCTGCTACAAAAAAATGATCTCCTGAGATTACAGAAAATTCAAAATCGTTTCCTTCGCATTATTACTAACGCACATTACTATGTCAGAAATATCACACTTCATGAAGACCTCAGACTTGACACCATTGCAACTTATCTTAACAAGACAAACACAAAGCTCTCCGACAAAGCACTTGAATGTTAATACTTAAATTCATTTAATCTCTTCAACTATAAAATACTTGAAGAGGATTGTGATCTAAGGCCATTTGCTGCACACCACAAGAAGACTGATCCTCCTATCATCTAGTTATTTTTCAAATTTTCCTTCCATATTGTTTTGGCATTTGTTTTGTCTTTCATTGCACTTGTTTTGCACTGTATTCTTTTACACTAGGAGGAGATTTTCTTTCTTTAATCCTCTGCCAGTTTATTTTGCTACCCTTATTGGCTTGCTTTTTTGCGATGTCGAATCATTTTATGATCCTCTTGCCACTCTGTGCCTCCACTCGCTGGTACTCCCTTCTAGGTCTTACTTATCATGACTGCATTCATGTTATGTGCCTTTATGGCAATATGTGTCATTGATCCGGACACGTCGCGCTCTGAGCGATATTCGCGGAATATTAGGGTTCAATTCGATTTCCAAAGTGTTATATTTCTGCTCTTGCATTGCAGTATTTGAAATGTGTAACTTTTATGTTTGAGATATATATATATATATTATAAAAAGAAAACTCTCCATATTACATCTCCAAGCAACGGAAATTCAATTTAAAAACATCATTGAAAAGGTATTTTTCAGAATTTAAAAAAATTATAGAATTTTCAGTCCTCCTTGCTTTAAACACAGTTAAGGAAAAATTAAATCGCAAAAATGCCAAAAATCAAAGGTAAACTTTTGAAGTAATGAAAACCCAGTTACTGTTATTGATAGCAGATTAATCGACTTATCAAGGAGATAAATCCAATCTACCATCAATTAACAGTAACTAAAATAAGAGAGAGTGTTTCATCTTACTTCCATGGAAGCATCAAATTATTTGCTAGATTCAAATCCCTAATTGATACTCAATCAAAATAAAGATATTGGTCACTAAACCAAAAGAATCCTGTTAAAAAGCAAATAATCTTTAAGATTGAAATTTTTTACTAAGAACATGATTAATCTAAACGAGATGCTTACTTTAGAAGACATATCCCCTACACTCTCTTTTCATTTCAAATGCAAAAGTAAAAACAAAAGTAGATTCAAGAACAAATTTTAAAAAATCGTAAGAAGTTTAAAAGAAATAATCCATAAAATATATATATATATATATATCACACACCCTGTAGACTTATTAGTGATAATTAATGAACACCACATCTGTTTGTTATTACATGGCCAAACTGTCCTCATACATTTCGCTTACAAAACATTCTTAGAAAATTCCATTGGGAAAATTTTCTTTATAATTGCAGTGCGATTTTTTTAAACTAGATCATACCTTTCAATAGAATTCATTATGGATAGCCTCAAAATGTTTTATGTAGTTTCTCTGGGGCTGTTTGGAGACTCTATAGAGCAGGATGGTAAACCTGTGGCTAGCACGTCACAGGTACAAATTAAATTCACAGAATCAAGAAAATTCTACGTGGGTGAAGAAATGTGACAAACTTAATGAAATTTTATAAGTGGCGTGTGGGGATTCCAAACATTGCATCCAAAAGCCAGAAAACTTAAACCTTGAACAATGGAACGATCTCCTACAAAAAAGTTCGGCTATGATCGTAATATGAAAGAATTTGCAACAGCACTGCTTACAACGTTTTGGTCCTCATACGCTTATCAGTAGGGGTTTTCTTCAGTGAATCGTATTTAAGATCCATATTATAAGAAATAAAAATTTATATAAGTATTTAAGATATAAGAAAGATAGCTAAGATATAAAATTACATTGATTATTATTAGGATATTATTAAAATATAAAATGTTTAAGATCTATCTCTCTATTGTAAGATATAAAAATCGACTCTTAAGAAACCGCCTTGGTTCAGTGAATCTTGTATGTTATTAAAGAGAACAAATTATGACCTAAATATAAATGGTATGGCTAATAAGGTTCAGCAACAGGTGTCGAAATAAATGGGATTAGATGCAGTTTTTGAATGTAGTAGATTGGTATATGTTTATAATATGGAATTGAATGTATTTTGAAAAGTAAAAATTATATATTAAAAGAAGGGTCTTAAAGAGGAACACCATTTTTTACATGGAAAATAAAGGCAATCAATAATATGTTTTAAATTATACTGACGCATCTAATTTTTCATACTATGCGAAATTAAAAACATCTAATATTGATTACCTTTATCTTATTTTTTTGCTTACAACAAAGAGTGTGCGCTTTAGGGCACCTTAATCTTAAATTGAAATATTTTTAAAATACTGTTTATTCGATATACATTTGATGCAAGTTGTCAGGACTGAGTGTTCGGTGCATATTCTTGGCAAACATCTTCGTGAAAGTACTTGACTCCTGATCTTGAACAGGGAGCTGAATGCAGCTATGTTCCGTGGTAGAATATAGTGATTAAGTGGTAGAAGAACTGCACTTTAAAGGGATTTAAAATCCTCTTTTATTAAACCACAATTATTTACAGCCCAACTCGGGAGGGATACAGAAAATAACGACCGCCACTTGGGTCTAAACTGAACAATCAAATTAATTTAAACTAAAACTAATTAGAAATTAAATAGTCGTTGCTCACAGAGCTATAACGCGAGGTTGGCCTCTAAACTAAATGGTGCGTAGCAAGATTTAACTAATACTGACGCACTTGGTCGTAGCAAGCCCTACGGCTTAGAATTTAAATACTAGCTGGTCAGGCGAACGTCGAACAGAGTAACAGTGGTCTGAAACTAAAAGCTCTCTCACGCTGAAAGGTTTCTACCTTTCGTTTAAATACTACTTGGCTCCACTTCAAATTAACATAAAGCTGAAATGCGCGCTTATTCTAACGGGAAGTTGAAATGAGAAGAATTAGAAAAAGTTAAATTAAAATAAAACTTACAAAAAAAAATCTTACAAAGTTAGTAACTATGCAGCAAATATAATTCGATAGTTTGAATCAAAACAGAGAAAGAAATATATTAAGTGGCACCTGAAAATAGTAATATGGTAATTTAACTGATACACTAATCGAAAAAGGTTAGCCATCTCTGCTATAGAGGTAAGTAAAATTTCTATGAAGACTACGTAAATTTATAAAAATATATGCCTTATAATTTTTTGCGTAAAGACTGCGGAAATTTATAAAATATATTCCTTATACCTCTATATATTTACTTGCATAATTTATAAAATATATTCTTTATATCTTCCCTATATAAAGACTACAGAAATTTATAACATATGTTCTTTATACCTCATATATTTACTTACATGAAGGTATAAGAATCTGTACCTCGATATTATAAGAATTTTAAAGAATTTAAATGGAATCAATTCATAAAATGCTTCGGAAAGTCTCAAAAGTTGAGTACATAAAATTGAGCCGTAATTCTTAGCAGTTTTAAAGAAATTTTTGTGTGCTTTAAATTTCTGTTAAGTGACGACGTGTCCTGGGTTGCGCGGAACAATATTGCATTTCAGTTTAATGCCTAATTTCTGGTTGCGTCTCACATTCTGTAAATTGTGTAAATACTGTATAACTGAGGTATTTTGTTACTCTTATAAAGTAACAAACCTTCCTCACAGGCATGAAAGGCCAATCCTTATACTAGTTATGAAGATTTCTGTGAGATCAGAAATGTATCCAATAAGCATATGGAAAAAACATTTTTCATTAGCATCTTTTTTGTGTGCGGACCATGTAAAAACTCAAAATTATCTTTAGATTTTACTTAAATATAAAATACTTGATTTAAATTAAAAATCGGTTTGATTTCAGCAAAATTTCGCTATTTTTGAGGCATTACGATGCCTAAACCTATTGCCCAATTTTTTTTTTAATTCAAAGGGGCACTATGTAAAGAAAGGCAATTTATTTCGCTTTGGCATTTTGCGTCGTCCACTATAAAACGGAGTGTCACTTTTCAAATTGTGGCCACTAAATATTAGAACCCTGCATTACATTTAAATAAATTAAATAATGAAGAATCTGCATGAATGTATGTATGTTTCTTGCACTGGGAAAAACAACAGTATCGAGAGGCATCAAATCTTGTATGTAATTCTTGTATCTATCCATTATTCCGTATTCCTTCACTCGAATAGAGGCATCTGGAAGCCCAAATTTGGAATATGGAATTTGTTCTATTATCTATTTCATATTTTGTAGACCTTTAACGAATTTTCAATTAATAAACTCAACGATTTCAAAGCGACCAATGGCAACACTGACGGGGGAAACCATTATCTCCAACGCGCGAGTTTGTGTATCGGAAATTATAAAGATATGCTCTTTTTAAATATTTTGTGATATTGCTATTGAATTGAATTTTATGGTTTAAGTGCCAAAAACATGATATTTAATAAAGGTAAAACACAAAGCGTTAAAAAGACACCCCTTTGGGCATAATATAAAATCTGAAAGCTTTCAGATTTTATTTATTTATTTACTTTGTTTGCTAATATTCTCTTTTATCTATCTAATGATATATTTCGATTGATTGTAACGTTCGTAGTTTCGAAGATATGAACACACCTCAAATAGCGCCTTAATTTTTGCTTTCCCATCAGGCCATTATGGAAGAACGTAATTCAATGTTAAAATATCTTAAGAAAATTTTCCTTACTTTTCCTTTTGATTGAAAAATCAGTAAAAATTATTATTCAAATTTTCCCTACTGCAAAATTTTACAAGGTATGCTAATTTCGTCTGTATTTTAAAATTTCTTCTCTATTTTATGACAATGTGTTCGGAGCACATGCAGAATTAATGCAGACAAGGTAGTTTTATTGCTAGTCCCAAAATCTTTCCAATTTAAATTTATGAAGTTTTTCTCGCACTAAAAATTATTCTAATTTGAATGTAAACATAAACAAAACGAAAGGAAGGACCTATATATTTATTTCCTTATTTCCATGCGATGAAAGTAAAGAATCGAAATTTTATTTTTATTTTTTAAACGTATTTTACATTGCTCAACTTTTAAATAAGATTCGA
>KK112626.1:550106-573642 GCA_000611955.2 Stegodyphus mimosarum | reverse complement strand
GAACGTTATTAATTTTTACATTTTAGTTAAAATTATTATTTGAATTAATAATTACATTTTTATCATCGTTATTTTAATAAAAATTTATTTATCATATATTAAGTTTAATTAAAATTAAAAGACTATTTCTTCACTATAACTAGGAATTTATACTGCAAAACTGTAGGTATATACAGAATAAATTCATAGTTTTAAACGCCGATTTTGGCACACTGTTGACTGCTATTAGTAGTCTCAGCAACAGCACTGACTTCACTCTAAATATACACAATATTAGAGAGCTAAAAAAAATGTCAGCGTTACAAATGTGTTCAAGTCCATGTTTATACTGTTAAGGCCTCCTTTTGGTAGCTAAGGAGAATAATTCTGCTGTAATTATAAAATTCTGCGTACAAAATGGGAAAAAAAACTCCTAAAGTTCCTAATTTTTGTTCTGTTTGATTCCATAAAAGAAATCAAAAGTTGAAATTACTATAAAAAATTTAAGTTTTTGTATAATTTTAAATTTTTATTTACTATAGAATAGTATCCTTTATAAAACTTCTAGGGAATTCTGTAAAGGAACTTTCCTATCTTTTAAGTTCGAAAGAAATTTCTTTCAAGCTGTCTGTGGAATTCTTCCTCAGGGGCTACCAGAAGAGTGAGTACAATATTGGAAGAAAATATTTTAAGTTGCTATTTTAAACATCAAAACTCTTATAAAACTTTTTACTTTATTTTTCTTACGGCTTTCCTGTGATCTATTAAACTGGCTTGAAATAAAAAGAATGCTTAAATTTATTATGTTGTAATTTTATATGATTAGGACACTGAGATAAGATTTACACAGAGGAATGTAAAATCTCCATTTTCAGACATTAGCCGGTGTGCAGATTATCCGTAATCTGTGCCACGTATACGTAATACACTCTATCCCAAAAGTTTACAGACTCAAGTACTGTTACGTGTTTTAGAAAAATGGAAAGGAACACAAACACCAGATAGATATCTGTCCCAAATGTTTATAGCATATTAACATTTTAACAACTTGTGATCAATTTCATATTACTTAATACCCATTATTCGCCCCATTATTCCGTATGACATCGAATATGCGTTGCTCCATCGACAGAACTAAGTTTTGTCATAACTCTGGTTTCGCATTGCACCATGCACTCTCGATGGCTGCTTTTAAGGCATTCATTCATAAAAGGAAACTGCCTCCCACTCTTGTAAACTCTCCGAGACATAATACCTCACACATTCTGGAGCGCGGAACTCATTGGTGGCCACTGAAGAAGAGTGACATTTTCCACGTCGGCATTAGAGGTATGAATGGGAGCACTGTCATACTGGTACACCCAGTTCTGTCCACCAATGTTTTCTGCAAATGGCCTAAAATGGTTTCTTAGTGAGTTTTGTCATAACTGTGGTTCCGCAGTGTACCATGCACTCTCGATGGCTGCTTTTAAGGCATTCATTCATGAAAGGAAACTGCCTTCTACTCTTGTAAACTCTCCGAGACATAATACCTCACACATTTTTGGAGCGCGGAACTCATTGGTGGCCACTGAAGAAGAGTGAAGTACGTCTAAGTAATTTTTTGTAGCATTAGAGTTATGGATGGGAGCATTGTCATACTGGTACAACCAATTCTGTCCACCAATGTTTTCTGCAAATCGCCTAAGATGGTTTCTTAGTGTTTCTATGTATTTAGACGAATCTTGTCGACCATCTAGAAAGGTGAAACCCATCTGCCCGTTGAAATCGAAAGCTGCCCACACCATAGAAGTTCCACCTTCACTGTTCCTACTGAAGTAGCTCCGAGGTTCTTTTCGTAAGTTCGTAAGTTCTTTTCGCAATACGAATACCCGTCAGGACCATCTAGATTCCATTTTTTTTCTTCACTAAAAATTACAGAGATCCATTTACCACCATATGCCATGTGGTTACGGGCCCAATTTGGATATTTGCAATCCACAAACCTTTCTCATATGGTAGAAAACATTGAGTTATTTCACACTAAAAAGCCGAAATTACATTCTTGCCGAATCAATTATTGCTCACCGAAATAAGAAATGCTCTTCTTTGAAAAACGTAATGAAGTGTAATTCCAAATGTCATTCAAGCTTACCACGTTGCAATAAATATATTTTTATTTTAATTTTTTATTTTTAATATAAAAAATTTGCCTTTTTTATTTTCTCTTTTATTCTGTGCATTTTTAGTAAAATATTTAAATACAATTAGAATAAAATTATTGTCTTCCTTGGTGCAACAAGTATATTGATATTTAACTTTGTTTTCTTTAATAATAAAATCGTGAACTTTGTTTTGTATAACTTTCAATTTGAATTATTTTTTTCTAAATAACATCTTTATTTCTGTTGACTCCATACCTTTTAAATCAAATCCTTATCATGCCCTTCTATTCGTACTTTGTAGAGACATTAGGATTCTTGAAAGCGGGAGATATCATTAATGAGCAACGACTTCGCCGGGACTCGAGCCACGAACCTCTGGAATACGCGCCCAGAATGCTGTCCACTACACCATGAAGGCATGCCAAAAAGACAAGAGAAATATATAATTCCTGCTTCCAAGAAATAACATAATGTCCCTACAGTGGCGCCGGAACTAAAAAACTGGATGATGATTCTCCACCACCAGGATTTGGCGATTGGGTCTCCCAAAACCCCAGTCGCCCTTTAAAAAGGGGAGCATATAAGGTATTTCTCCCGCCTTCTTGGCATGCCTTCGGAGTGTAATGATCAAGCACACTCGGTGCGTATTCGAGAGGTCCGTGGTTCGATTCTCGGCGAGGGCATTGCTCATTTCTTCGATTTCCTCCTTTGAAGAAATCACCTAACGTCTCTACAAGGGGACTGATTCCAATGAAATTTTCTTATGTACTATATTTCTCTCCCCCAGATAAACATAAAAAAACGAAAAATTTATGATCAAGTGATTGATTTGTATGGAAATCTTCCTGTGTCCAATCTCTACCCTTCCCCATAAAAACTTCATGAAGAAATTTTTAGGTGTAATAAAAAGATGTAAAGATTTAACTATGTGTTCCGTCAGTTCATACAAAAAATTATAACTCTGCAATAACTTCTCTTCGTTTTAGAACTCTCTTTTTAAAACTTACTGAATATCTTCATCTTTCCCAAGGTGAAATTTCTAAGCATAGCACGAAAGGGGACCTTAAAATATTTGAGAAAAAGAAGTTAAATAAAGTTTCAAGTTCGGCTTTGATGTTCACGCCGGCTGAATTATAAGAAAAGCAAGATTCCGCGGGAGAGTCTTTGTCATGTTAACTTACAAGAACGTATAGAAAAACAACGTATCGAAATCCTAAGGAAGCATACTGAGAATTCACTATAGCTTTGAGCAAAGCCAATGTTATAGCCAACGAAGTCCTACCGAGGTGTGACTACTGATAGTTGAAACAAAAAATTCAGACTACGATCTCAAACCTCTTTCCAGAGAATACGATACTCTTCAGTATTTCTCCCCAGGCGCTGTACGTGGAAACAATTTATGCAAATGGTATCTAACTTTCTGCCAAGCCCAAACAAGGATAAATTCCTGTTGGCGCGAGTTACATTCAAATGCATAAGAAAAAGTTGTTTCTAATCAGCGAGGCGTATGCCTTTCATTTATCTCTTTTGTTATAAAAGTAAATTGCTCTTTAAAGATATAAAGTGAACCATTTAAATAGCAGTGTTATTTATCTTCGCGGTAATATTTTGCAATAAGTAAGTGTGGTTTTATTCGACTTATATACTGAAAACGTTTCTAACATCATATAATATGTCATCATATATATTTCTAACATCATATAACACTGATGCCAGCAGTCTGCATACAAAGATGATCTGCATACAAGATGCATACAAAGTCTGATGCCAGCAGATGCGGTAATTCTAGCTTCTATAGCGTATATAAATGTGTTACGGTAAAAATCACGTAGCTGGATCTCAGTTCCAGACGGGTGGTCCGCCTATCGGTGATTACTGGCTGTTCTGAACAGCTAGTCTGTTTCTTTCGATGATCTTCACCGGCTGTCTTGGGTGACCGGCAAATTTACTTTGAAAAAATTAGATTGCTCAAAGCAGGCGTGAGTCCTGAATAATAGGGCATGGAATTATGGAATAGGACCTGGGTTCTGTTTTGTTGGTGTTTGGAATACAAGGTGGTGATTCAGAGAAGTATGATTTCAGTAAAGATTCCTTTGCCGATTCTTTCATTCTCCCCCCCTCGCGCTGTAACTTGTAAAATATAAAACATTATGCAATGCGAAAAATTACGTGGGCCTACTCTTAAATCGGGTACCTCGCAACTGCGGATTTTGCTGGGTCCCTAAACAACCCCTGCAAAAGAGCTAAGTCTCGTAGGGAGCAAACGCAGAGCATGCTATTGGGCCGTCGAGTATCAGTACTGCCGAATCTGCGTTCAGTCTCAATAAACAGCCGTGGAAACTTCAGTGGACTATTTCATACACGAGATGATATCAAGATCATGAATGTGCCAGAAGTATGCAACTTTTTGTACACCTCTATGACGAAATAGGTGTGATGACACCAGTACAATGTCCCTAAAATTCTAAGAAACAGATATAAAGTGGAACAACACAAATGAATATAGTTTGCATGAAACAATTAAGGAAATTACAAAATCCTCCAGAAATGATCATCAGACAATGAGAAATAGAGAAAAATAAATGAAACGTGATGTAATGTGATGGCAGTAATTTGAAATACTGAGCGATAAACAGCAGTAGAAAACTATATCAGGCAAAGAGCAAAATCTGTATCAGACAAAGATTATAAAAATACGAAGTACGCATAACTAGAAGAATAATGAGAAAAAGCCAGGGTTTCAAATTCCGTAGTCAGAAAAAGAACAGAAACATAATAGAAACCAAAGCACTTCAACTAAAAGTAACATAATACAAAGCATAAATAAAAAGTTCTGCTGAAAAGTGCATTAAAATGTTTCTGAACACAGCTTTCCGAAAATTTGAGAGAATTCGAAGTTGTTAAAAAGCAGATGCGAAATCGAGTATGTTTGAAGAAGGAAAGCAGAGAAGCGAAAAGCTTTGTAAAGGTATAAAGGCAACGAAATTTTTCATGGAAAACTCTATATTGAGGGAAAAAAGTATAAAGTATGAGAAAGTTTCAAAAGTGATATCGAAAATTTAGTATGAGAAAGTAAGGGAATTATTCATAGCATTAAATATCTGAAGTACTAGTAAACTAGGTATCTGAAAATTTAAACTGAAGTGGGATAAATCCTAAATTTTCTCAAACCCAAACCCGAATCTTAAATAGGCCTGAAATTTTTCGAATCCATCAAATATAATAATAATAATAACTGTTATCTAATGTTAAACATTCTTTTAAGTAGTGCTGAAGTTTGTATTGAATGAAATGCAAAATGCAGCTTTTACAAATATACCTGCATTTTTAAAAAAATATACAAACGAAATTTAGAAAATTTATATTATTAATTAATAAAGAATCTGTATGTGTATATTTATGTATGCATGTAAATATGTATCAATGTTTGCTTGTCCCTTGCATTGTGGGAAAACAACGGAACTGGAGACACCAAAATCTGAGCACATGCAATTCTCCACACAAATAGAAGCACCTAGAAGCTTGAATTTTAAATTAGAATTTTTTTATTTATTTCATACTTTGTCTGAATTTAATTAATTTTTTATTAACAAATTCAGCGATTTAAAAGCAGTGTGTCGCCACTGCTAGAAATACATATACATATTTTAATCTTCTGCTTGCCAGTATGTTGCCATTCTGCAAAGTGTAAGATATTTACGTTCACAATTTAATCAACAAACTCGGTTATTTAAAACCATTATGGTGCCATTTCCGGAAATAAAATGCTTTTATCTTCCACTTGTCATTGTATTGGTATTCGGCAAACTGTAAAGTATTTAATTTTCAAATTTAACTTATCTGTTATTGATTAGCAAGCGATTTAAAAGCAATAAACGAAATTCTTAATAATATATGTTTTAATTTTTTAACCTGATTGATTTAAATAAAAATGCATTTAATTCGTGATATATGTAATAAAAAGATTTTTGCGGAATTTTTGTTTCGTTGTACAAAGTAAACGAAGTATTGTAATCGCGAAAAATTTCGGGCACCATATTTCAACGCAAATATACATTTTAACTGCTCTTGAAGCTATTCGAACGATTTTTTTAGGTGACATCTGTACTAAGGACACAATCAAGGACTCTTTTTCCCAAAACGGATCGTAAAATGTATTTAAAATGGATTCAAAAAAGATTTTTTCTTCACGCCTGTACGTACGTACGAGTGTATACATCTCGCATAACCGAAACACGATTAGCCGTAGAACTTTGAAATTTTGTATGTAAATTTTTTATTAGATATTTTGTATATGTAACATGCAATTATGCACATCCCTTTTACGTTGCAATTGGTCGCACCAAACGTATATATATATAGATATAGATATTGTTACGGATTTCGTATTTATTTAGAATTATAATTAAAATTCCTTTATTTTCCCGTGCAACGTAGACAATTTAGCTACCTCGGAAAAGCAAAAACACAAGAGCGCATGCATTGAAAATTTAATAAATAAATATCTCGTAATTACTGTTGCCATCCACAAATATCGAGAAAAATCGAGGTTTTGCTAGAATGTTCTAGTAAATAATTAAAAAGCTTATAAAAGCTGAATTAAAACACTTCATCTCAGTTGTAGTTGTAGCTGTTTATCTGCTTTGAACTGAGATTTGCTAAACGTTTCAGATATTGTGATACTGCAAGAATATCTCTGAAGAAATATTTCAGCATTTTGATTTATTTCTTGTGGAAAGAATAAATTTTATTAACTTTTTAACGACTTGTGCATTCAATCCATAACGAACCCCTACGCACGCAACAATTTTTGGTGTCAGGAATTGGAATTTTGAATGTCAATTACACATGCGATGGAAGAACAATTACGGCAATTTATGGCAGCCTTTGCTGCATTTAAAGAAGAAATTAAAGCTGGCCAAGATTCCGTTAACGAAGAGATGAAAGCTGGGCAAGAATCAGTTAAAGATGAGATCAAAGCTGGCAAAGCATCTGTTAAAGATGAAATGCAGGCTGTTCACGAATCTGTAAAAGATGAAATGAAGGCTGTTCAGGAATCTGTTAAATGGAATGAAAGCTGTTAAGGAAGAAATCAAAGTTGATCAAGAGGAAATAGAAAGGGAAATCACCTGCACAATAGAAAACAAATCTGAAGGTATAGAAAATAGAATTGACACGGTTAAAAACAGAGTTGGTGAAATTGAAGAAAGAGTTTCTGCCGTTCAACACCAAATCGAACAACAAATTGATGACAATGATTCTGCAGTTGCGAAAGAAGTTCATACTTTGAAGAAATTCGTAGCGACGGCAGGAAGCAATTCAGATAGTATTAAATTTCTACCTATGTCTGCTCGTCCCTCTCTGAAGCTATCGACATATGATGGAAAGGCCTCCTGGCTAGTGTATAAGATACAATTTTCTATAGTTGAAGCGAATGGATGGTATTCCCAAGCTAAGGGCTGTCATCTCGGCGCTTCTCTGAGAGCAGATGCAACGGATATCCTCCAGACTCCTCCCGAAAACATAAGGCTAGATTCCGAAGTTCTGTCCGGCGCTTTGGAGCTGAGTTTTGGAGAGAAGTGTTTAAAAAATTACAGCAGGCTTCAGTTAAAATCCCGTCAACAGAAGCCTACGGAAACACTCCAGGAGCTCGCCATGGATGTTAAAAGGCTGTTCTATCTCGCCTTTTCGGAGTGCCCGTCAGAAACAAGGAAAAGTCCTGTCCCTGCAGTACTTCATCGATGGCAGCCGGGATCCTGAAATACAGAAAGCACTGCGAATGGCTGATGTCAAAAACTTCAAAAGTGCTCTAGTGTACGCCATGATATGGGAGGCAGCACAGCAAGCCACGCATAGAGACTGCCACCCAATCAAAGCTGCTCACATACAAGAACCAGTGGATCAAATGACTGCTCGCCTACACGATTTAACCAGAAAAGTGAATGCCTTGACAAGGAATATTGGGGACTGAAACTGCGGAGCTGAAGGGCGCATTCGAAGAAACTGCAGAATACCCCAGGGTACAGATGTTAAGACCGCCCCTATCAAGAACGAGTGAAACTAATTCGTGGCCATTTTGCAGGGCGGAAGTTGCCAAATAATGAAAAGCTCCAGTTTAAAGCGTTTCAGATTTCTGCAGTGAGTGGCGGCAGTAACGGATTTTTCATCATAGGACACAGCAACAGAGTTCCTTGTAATATGACGATCGACACGGGAGCCAATGCTACCATCATCCGAAAAGATTTGACTCAACAACTTGAAGATATACTTATCTGGATGCCGCCTAGCTTTATCCTTCAAACTATGTCCGGTGAGAAGATCGATATAAAGGGGAAATTAAATGTTAACATCACGTTTGGAAGTGCAGCCTACCATCACACGGCATATGTAGCAGAAATTACAGACCCTTGCATACACGGAGTTTTCTTTCTAAGGCAATACAATTTTCCTTGGACTTTAAAAATAACGAAATGCATTCTGCCTCTGAGGACAACCTTATTCGGGATTAATGATGAAGGAGTGAAATCTATTCACAAAATCATAGCTCAAGACAATATCAGAATACCGGCAAGAGCAGAAATTTATCTTCCTGAATCCATAGCCGAAAATAGAAATTTCCGCTACGACGTCATGGAATATCCCAAGAATTTTAATAGCCCTAAAAGAGTACTAATAGCCTCAGCACTCGTTGACCTGTCGAGAACCGTTATCACGGTGAGCGTTGCCAATGTAACTGACAAGGCAAGAATTATTAAGAAAGGTGAAGTGGTTGCAGAATGTACTCCAGTAACCACCGTGGAAAGAAAAGGTAACATCTCAGAAACCGTGTCTAAAGAAAGCATTATATAGGAGTTGCTGCAGAATGCACAATTAAACGATGAAGAAAGGAATGCTGCCGAGCATGTCATTAAAGATCTTCAAGATGTTTTCTCCCGCTCGTCTTCTGGCGAGGGTCGAACCAGTTTGACTCAACATAGAATCGATACTGGTGATCCTCCACCAATCAAGCAACATCCAAGACGTCTCCCGATTGCGAAACAGGAAGAAGTACGAACACTTTTAAAGGACATGCAAGAAAGCAACGTCATCGAGCATTCAACAAGTCCCTGGGCATCTCGTCCTGGTGAAGAAGAAAGACGGGTCAACCAAACTTTACGTTGACCATTGCCGGTTGAACGAGGTTACGAAGAAAGACAGTTACCCGCTTCCTAGAATTGACGACATTCTGGACACTCTTTTCTGGAAGCAAGTGGTTCTCGACACTTACTTGATTTAAAAAGTGGATATCGACAGGTAGAAATACATCTTGATAACCGAGAAAAGACGGCATTTATTACAGGGCAAGGACTTTGGCAGTTCAAGGTGATGCTATTTGGACTATGTAATGCGCCGGCTACATTCGAACGCCTAATGGAGACTGTCTTAAAAGGTGATATACTTGGATGACATCATCATCGTCGGGAAGAGTTTCGAAGAACATCTGGAAAATCTTAGAAAGGTGCTTCAGAAACTGAAAGAAGCCAATCTGAAGTTGAGTCCCGCTAAATGCAAATTATTCATACAGGAAGTCACTTACAGGACATGTCATCTCTGCTGAAGGTGTGCGCACGGATCCAGAAAAAGTGTCAGTAGTCTGACTGGAGACTTCCCGAAAATATCCACCAGCTGAGAAGCTTTCTGGGACTTAGTACCTACTATAAGAGATTCGTGAAGGATTTTTCTTCCATCGCAAGGCCCCTTCATAAGCTGACAGAGAGCGAGCAAAAGTTAGCGTGGACAAAAGAATTTGAGGATGCATTTAAGAACCTGAAGAAAGCTTGAACATCTGCTGCAATCCTGACGTATCCTCAGCTCAACAAACCATTTATTCTCGACACGGATGCGAGCAACGAAAGTGTCGGCGCTGTTTTGACCCAAAAAATAGACGGCCAAGAACGTGTAGTGGCTTACTGGAGCAAGTGCCTGGCTAATCGCGAGAGGAATAACTGTGTCACCAGGAAAGCGTCGTTCCCCATATTCAAAGCCGTAGAACATTTCCATCATTATCTATAAGGCAGAAAATTCCTGCTCCGTACGAATCATGCATCATTGGCCTGGCTTTTAAATTTCAAGAATCCTGACGGTCAGGTAGCCAGGTGGACTCCAGGGATATGACACCACTATCCGTCATCGCAAGGGATAGTCGCACGAGAGCGCTGACGCCTTATCTAGAAGACCTTGCATAGAAAACTGCTGATATTGTTCCAGGGTCGAAGCTAAATACCAACTGTTTAATCCAGTCGCACGACAAATTGCAACATCAAGATCGGCTGATCCAGACCGATGGAGTGACAAGGAAATCAGGAAAGACCAGCTGGAAGACCGTGACATTAAACACATAATTGAGTTAATGGAGACCTCAGACAGAAAACCCACCTGGCAGGACATTTCGAACTACAGTCCCACGACAAAACAATATTGGGCACTCTGGGTTTCACTCCATATTCGAAACGGCGTCTTGTACCAGAAACTCGAATCGGATGATGGAAAGACATCACGATGGCAGCTGCTACTCCCAAGATCCCGAATCCCGGACGTCCTTAAAGAACTATATAGCAGCCCTGCAAGAGGCCACTGCGGAATAATGAAGAACTTGCAGAGTGTTCGGGAGCATTTTTACTGGAATAATGCAAAGGATGACTTGCAAAAGTGGTGCCGATCTTGCGATGCCCGTGTAAGTCGGAAAGAACCAAAGAAACGCAGCCGAGGGAAGCTGAAACGTTACAATGTAGGAGCACCTTTTGAACGTATCGCCTTTGACATCTTAGTACCTCTGCCACTAACTGCTGATAGCAACAAATACATCCTCGTTGTCATTGGTTACTTCACCAAGTGGCCTGAAGCGTATCCTATTCCTGATCAAGACGCTGTCACAGTAACAGAGATTATGATACAGCACTGGATTTCCAGATTCGGAGTGCCTTTTCAGTTGCATTCCGATCAGGGAAGGAATTTTACCTCAGCTGTAATCAAAGAACTCTGCAAGCCACTCGGCATTGACAAAACCCAAACGACGCCTTAACATCCACATTCGGACGCCATGGTGGAGAGGTTTAATCGAACCATCCTCAATAACCTCTCATTAGTGGTTTCCAGAAACCAACAAGACTGGGACAAGAAGTTACCACTGTTTTTACTAGCTTACAGCAGTGCTGTCCACGAGACTACCGGTTATTCCCCATCTCAGATGCTCTTCGGTCGTGACCTTCGTCTGCCATGTGATCTTTTGTTTGGTCGCTCTTCGGATGCGCCTTCATCGCCTGAGGAATACATTCAAGATCTCCAGGCCTGGTTTGAAGTAAAGCACAACTTTGCACGAGAGCGAGTCAACTTAGCGACGGAGAAGATGAAGACCTCCTACGATACGAGAGCTACTGGACATCGTTTCATCGAAAGAGACAAGATGTGGTTATGCAATCTGATTCGTCGAAGGGGACTTGCTCCGAAACTACAGTCACTTTAGGATGGTCCTTACTCAGTTCTAAAGAGGCTGAACGACGTCGTGGTTCGGATCCGTAAATCATTCAACTCTAAACCTAAAGTTGTCCATTACGACAGGTTAGCTCCTTAGTATGTCCATAGTACGTAGTGTATATAATAATAAATAGTAATGTAAATAGTATAAGACCATGGTCCTTTTTGTATTTAGTATTTGATGGTATATGATTTGTATTTAATATTTGATAGTACTTGAATTGTATTCAGCGTTTGATAGTATTTGATTTGATGAAAGTCACCTATTGTTTATTTTGTTATTGTAATGTAATGTTTATTATTACATTGATGCCTTAGTTTTAAGTTTGGCTTCCTGTCCAAGGATTGTACTGCCCGGGACATGCTATCCTTGCGAAGGGGGCAGTGTTACAGATTTCGTATTTATTTAGCTGATTATTTAGAATTGTAATTAAAATTGCTTTATTTTCCCGTGGAACGCAGACGATTTAGCTACCTCGGAAAAGTAAAAATACAACAGCGCATGCGTTTAGTATTTAATAAATAAATATCTCGTAATTACTGTTGCCATTTACAAGTATCGAGAAAAATCGAGGTTTTGCTAGAATATTCTAGTAAATAATTAAAAAGCTTATAAAAGCTGAATTAAAACACCTCATCTCAGTTGTAGTTGTAGCTGTTTTAAGCGAACTGTTGTTTTGTTTACTTAATGCTGTTATTGATTGTAGCGATTTCGCTGTGAGATAGAATTAGTTTATGTGTTTTGAATTGAGTTTTCCTAAACGTTTGAGATATTGTGATATTGCACGAATATCTCTGAAGAAATATTTCGGCATTTTGATTTATTTCTTGTGGAAAGAATAAATTTTGTTAACTTTTTAATGACTTGTGCATTCAATTCATAACGAAACGGTACGCACGCAACAATATTACTAACGCATCTCAGCATTAAGTATCTGCATATAAAATATCAAAGCATAAAATATACTTGGCACAGTAAGCATATTCAGTAAGAAATCTTATCTCCATTGGACATGCAAAATATAAAAGATACGTACGGTTATTCAATATAACAATAATAATAAAAGGTTATGGGGTTATAACGTGGTGTTAAGTATCCACCTAGCGTTTTTAGTCAAAGATAAAATCACTTGTTTCAATACAATTCTCTTAGCTCATAAAGTCATAAAAGGCACGAGTCTCGTAGCTCGAGTCACGTGAAATCCATTGTCCACTTAATCCAATATGAAATCACTTGGTTGAAAATTCACGACATTTAGAATTACACAGAGTCACACGATGATAGCACATATAATTAATCAGTAGGACTATTATAGTACATCAGTCCCGCAGATATTGCCCCCGGGCAATGCGAAACAGTTATGTCGTATTTTTGGAGTGCTAACGCCTGCCGTTGCAGTTTGAATGATTCAGGAGAGTTCTTAAAGATAAATGCGAGAAGTTTACGATCAGTGAGAGGGTTATTCGATGTGCCAGCTAAAAATTAAAGGCTCAATTTTTTTCAAATTCCATATTACTGCGAATGCCTCTCTCTGATTTGCTGGCCATGCTTGTTCGGGGTTTCGTTAATTTTTGGCTTGCATAGCTCAGAGAACACAATTTTCTGTGTATAGATCACTAGCCTCTGGTTAGCGATTTCTTCAGTTCTATAAATGCCGTTTCATGACTCGCAATTCAAGGAAGTTGTTCAGGACTCCTTTTCAGGTTAATTCTGTGAGAGAGTACACGATCTCTGCATATTGGGGAATACACTAAAGAGCCAAAACAATATGACCACCTACTATATAACGCGTTGCGCGACTTTTAGTCTACAAAACAGCTGCAACACGCCTTGGCATGCATGCAACAAATTCTTGGTAGATGAGTGGAGACAGATTGTGCCAAATTCTTAAGCAGCGGTCACGCGAACTCGAGATATTCCAACACGATAGTGTTTGAGTTCTGAGCTGCCGCTGCATGACATCCCAAATGTTCTCTATCGGGTAAAAATCCAGAGAGTTAGGCGGCTAGGATTGCTCCTCGAATCACTCCAACACAATTCGAGCCTTGTGACATGGGTCGTTGTCCTGCTGGAAGATTCCATTTCCAGTTCGGAAGGCATACGCCATGTAAGGATGCAACTAATCCGCAGTTAGGTTCAGATAAACCGCCGTTTTCATAGTCTGTTCTTCAATACCGCCTATATTGCAAGAATAATACCGCCACCACTAGCCTGTGTATGACTTGCTGTAAAGAACCGGGACAACTGTCGCCTAGAAGACGGTATATCTTGACGCGACCATTCACGTGATGAATTCAAATCGTGATTCATCCGACCAGACAACTGCCTTTCACTTATACATGGTTCAGTCTCGATGTTCCCAGGCCCACTGTAGGCGTAGTTGATGATAACGCTTGGTCAACAGAAGCACACGAGTGGGACGTCTGCTGCGCAGTCTCATATCCAACAGTGCCCGCTGAACTGTGTGTTCTGAAGCAATTGCACTTGGACCTGAGTATATCGCGCTGTCAGCTGAACCACAGTCTGGAGACGAACCACAGTCTGGAGTCAAGCGGGACAGTCTCCGACGTCCTTTTTCTTTGATTACGCGTGGACGTCCAACATTTTAGCATTTAGTGCTGGTTTCACGGTCAGTTATCCACTTTGCATAAATACTAACAACAACAGATCATGAACAACCTAGCATTTGTGCAGTTTCGGAGATACTCGTTCTGAGTCTTCGAACCATTACAGTCTGCCCTGTATTATATTCGCTTAGATCAGCAGGCTTTCACTGATCTAAGCGAATATAATTTCACTCGCAAAATAATTTCACTCGCAAAAGGAAGTGCAATAATGGTTACTTACCTTCTCCAGCAGTATTAAATACCATTCTCTCCTAATCACGTGGTCTGCACGTCATCCGGACGAGTTTATTGAAAAATGAAAGGAGAGTCATAATACTTTGGCTCTTTAATATATATTCCCTATAATAACTGCACAGTACTATTGGGTTGGCAACTAAGTAATTGCGGATTTTTTTTAGAAAATCAAAGACAATTTTTTCATGGAACTAAATAATTTATTCTGTAATGTATTGCCCATTTTGATCAATGACCTTTTGCTATCTTTCAGGCAGCATCATAATCCCACGTTCATAAAACTTCTCGTTTTTATTAGCAAAAAACTGAATCAGGTACGATTTGACATCATCATCATTATTGAAATTTTTACCATTCAAGGAGTTTTGTAAAGATCGAAACAAAAAGTAATCAGATGGCGCAAGGTCAGGACTATATGGATGTGGCAAAACATCCCAACCATGCTCCAATAATTTTTGCCGAGTGACCAAAGATGTGTGTGGCCTCGCATTGTCATGATGGAATACAACACCTTTTCGATTTGTCAATTCGGGCTGCTTTTCTTCAACTGCATTGTTTAATTTCGCTAGTTGTTCAATGCAGACATCAGAATTTATCGTTCGGTTGGGTGGTAAGAGTTCAAAGTAGACAATTCCTTTGTAATCCCACCAAACTGATAACAAAACCTTCTTTTAATGAATATCAGCTTTTGATTTTGTTTGAGTTGGTTCACCTGGCCTGCTCCACGATCTTTTCCGCTTGATATTGTTGTAAACAACCCATTTTTCATCGCCAGTTATCAGTCGTTTTAAAAATGGATCATTTTCATTACGTTTCTTTAGCAAATCGCAGCTGTTAATGAGTTGCATTAAATGCGTTGCTTTCAGTTAGTGAGGAACCCATGTATCGAGTTTTTTAACATAGGCAAGTTGTTTTAAGTGATTTTCAATGCATGTATGTGATACATGAAGCTTTTCTGCAATCTCACGTGTTGTACTGTGACGATCCGAATCGATTATTGCTTCGATTAGGTCGTCATCAACTTCAACTGGACGACCAGAGCGTTTTTCATCTTTGAGTGAAAAATCACCAGAACGAAATTTGGCAAACCAATTTTGACACTGCCGTTCTTTTAAGGCTTCGTCACCATAAACAGCACATAACTTTTTATGAGCTTGCGATGGGTTTTTCCCTTTGCGAAAATAAAATAAAAAAATATGACGAAAATGTTCCTTTTGATTTTCCATTTTTCAACGAACGCCAAACGAAAACTACGCAACCAATCTAAAAACTTTTTTTACTGATTCACAGCTGAATTGCCAACTATCAACTAACAAAATGTATTTTACATTTGTACTACGTATGCAAACCTAAAAATTCAACTGAAGCCATCTATGAGTGAAATCCGCAATTACTTAGTTGCCAACTCAATAATAAACTTCTGAATTCGTTCTCGATTTGTAGTCGCAAAAGTTTCTCGATAGCCTGAATTTTCTCTGGATCTGTCTGATGCTTTCACGACCCAATATGTCCCAAGTATTTGACCTGAGGTCTAGTGAATGAGTATTTTTATAAATTAACAGTGAAACCTAATTCCTCTAGTTTTGGTAGTATAATTTCTAGATGTTGTAAATTAGTCAGTCAGCCGTTGGAAAATATTGTGATGTCATCAATGTACGCAAGAGAGAAATCAACATATTTTGCCAATGCTCTGTACATAAAGCGCTGAAAAGTCGCAGCAGCATTCTTTAAGCCAAAAGGCATAACAATGAATCAATATTAAGCGTGATGGTGAACGAAGATTTAAACGAAGTGAGTTCACTCTCCTCTTCCATAAGTATTCCCCAATACCCTTTCAACAAATCGAAAGTAGTTATGATGTTTGCTCTTTGGATGGAGTGCATCAAATTGTTTACGCTTTCCATCGGGACATCATCTGCCTCTGTAACAGCGTTTAATGACTGGTAATCAACGCAAAGTCTAATACTTCCGTCTTTCTTATATAATTGTAATAATTCTTCAGTTTGATCGTCTACGTGCGATTTTAATGACGCTGAAATTCTGTAAATATACAGTCTCTTCCGTTCTAAACCAGGTATTAGTCTAATCTTGTGTTCTCCTACGGTACCTACCCGAATTTCACTTCAGAATCATTTAGGATACTTGAGCTGTAACGTCTTCATTTCCTTCTCCTGTGCATTATTTAAGTGCTCTTGTGAAATGTCCTCTATCCCTTTATTTCCGGTCTTGCTAGATACAGTTGGATGAATTTCTCCGAATTCATTCTCATTTTCAAATAATATGCCCATTGCATGAACTCTAGGAATGTACTTCCGAATTTTATTTATGTGTGCGTTTCGAATTTTCCCATCCTGTAATTTAACTTGATAAGAATGCGGCGGAGTGTGTCGCACTATTTCGTCAGATATCGTCCATATTGTATTGTTGGAATTTGGAATCAGTGCTTGCTCTCCTATGGCAAAATTTCGAAAGGAGGAACGTCCATTAAAATATTCCGCATAAGCTCTTTGCTTACCCGGGGCAGTTAAAACACTTGGTTCTGCTGCCTTTTCTAATCGCGTATTCAAGTCTCGTAAATATTCCACAACGAATTCTGACATATCGGATTGTAAAGACATTTCTCCTGCCCAGGATGACTTTAAAATTGTTAGTGGTCCACGAGCTTCTATTCCGTATAGAAGTCTATATGGCGACACTCCCGTATTGCAGTTTGGAACCTCCATATACGGAAATAACAGAAATAGAATCCGTCCCATCCTCTGCGATCTTCCCGCATTACGTGATGTAACATATTCTTAAGGATCCTATTCCATCGCTCTATTAAACCATTGCTAGCTGCATAACCTGCACACGCAAATCTTGGGAGAAGCTCCGATTCTACTAAAACATTCCTGGGTTAATGCCGAAGTGAAACTGGTTCCTTGATCGCTTGCTATTATATTTGATAGTCCTGGCCTAGAAAATGTTTGCAATAGTGCTTCACACGTAGATTTGGCACTCAAAGAAATCATGGGTATGTTGATCCATAACGCATAGCACGTGTTCATGCCCTCGACCTGATGGTAGAATGATAGGACCAATAACGTTCATAACTTCGAAAAGTAAGTCTGATCTGCACACAGGTGTTAACGGTTGCTCTCTGACTTATCTGTCCGGATTTCTTATCTAATAGTTTTCACATGATTTACAATACTCTGCGATGTCTTTAACCATGAATGGCCTAGTAAAAGTTATATCAGATCCGCTCTTTGGCTTTCTTAATTTAATAGTTAAGAGCGAATCGATAACTCGGAAGCTAGGCTCTTTTCGACTCCTATTTTATAGTCTGCTTTTCTCGAATCTTTAAATGTTATTCTAGAGTTTTTCACGTTCCTTCTCCGCCTTTTCTAGTACATTTGTAGGAATTAGCTCTGGCCCTTTCAGTTTATATATGACGGCTGAAATAACCTCTATGGCTGTTCTTAACGTACTGCTTCTCCCCTTATTTACTGACATAAAAGTGTTGATTAATTTCGTTTTTATTTCCTCCCCGAAAGGTGATGGCTCCATAATCATCGTGATGTGAATTCAAGGTGAATTCAAGGTGATGGCTCCATAATCATCGTTTACACTAGGGACATTCACTGGTCTCAAGATGGTAATTTTAATTTCCGCTATCTTCACTGCATTCAATCTCCCTTCCATTCACATTGACGGTAATAAATCTCAAGGGTTGGATACACTTCCGATACTTTTATTTGTTTCTGATAACTCCCGAAGTTGTGTGAAGATAATTGTTTATGATTGGACTTAATTGACTGATGAATTTACATACAGTCTGAAGGAAAGAATAAGATGGAGACATTACATTTTACTAACACTTTAAGTGAAATATGAACCTAACAGTTTTCTTCAATGAGAACAATTTTCACATCATCCGGCAAACCAATCAATTTAACTGCTACTACGCCCCGAGTATTAATGATTTTTGAAACCAATCATTTATTAATGTTTATGTCATCCACGCTGTTTTATTTGAATGACAGACGACGGAGAAAATCGTTAATCTTTAAATGTCCGAAGTTATGCATTTTTTCCAATAACGTACAGTTTACATTTCCCTGTTTCTGCAGGATTTGCTCATGCGAAAATCATGTTTCGCTTTGGAATCTTTCACACCAACTGGGGCCTTTTCTGCAAATGCCACTAAAATATTTCGAAGCGCATATTATTAGAAAAGATCAATTTTGTGAATTTCATGCTTCGTGCTAAGGCATATGACGCATATGTTAGCAAAAAAAAGTAACATGCAAATCCTCTTTGCCCAACACTGTTGTTAAGAAAATCACATTTTTCTTTTTTTTGCAAATAAAATAATTCAAAAAATATCTCCGTTGGCGAATCAGATTTTCTAGAGGTTAAATAATGGCTAAATATTAAAAAATGACAGATGCGATGAAAAATCAGGAAAGTTGGTATTATGCAAATGGTACTTAACTCTTCACACAGATAAAAAAACAAGGCGAATAAATTACTTCCATCCTTTTTCAAAAATAATAAATCTTAGAAATATGGAGCAATATCAGGGTTAGTAGCCACATTTCAATTAAATAAATAAGCACCTACACTGCCCTTTTCAAGCACATTTTAAGAAAAAAATAAGCACCTGTCTAATTGCATATATACACAACTGCATAACCTTAAAAGAAAACTTGTAATTTAAAATATGAGAAATTCAGTATAAGAAAGAATGAGCATTTCTCAACCATGGAAAACAATTACATTTTTTTTTATTTTAAATAACAGTTCAATTTACAGAACTAGGTTACAATAAGGGAGAAAAAAACATGCAAAACTAAACTATATTACAAGATTTAATGATAAAATTTCAGTTCAAAATAGAGAAAATAAATAATAATAAGCCATATTTACTGTATTCACAAAAGTACTACAGCATAAAAAGAACATAAACGTTTATGCTTATTAATAGGTAATAATATTTTGATTGACTTTTTACTTTTTTTTTTTTTTTCATTAATGTCTGAATCCAGTTCTCTAAACAGAGTTTGTTCTTTACAAATAGTTTTAACATTTCATTAGATTTATTTAAAAGATTCAACATTTAGTAACTTCAGCTTTTTCAGCATGTATGATTTCAGGGACTATGATTCACCATCTGACGTTCCAAGATAAGGAAGAAAAGTTGTTTATTTAGTTTCAGCTTTGTTACCGAGAGGGGGGGGAATGCGCATTCGTTAAAAAAAAATCTGAAAGGTTTCAGATTTTAAATTACGTCCAAAGGGGCGTTTTTTTTTACATTTTGTGTGTTACCTTTATTTATTAAATACTAGCCGCTATGCGACCAGCCTTCGTTTGGCTTTTAAACGTACCGGAAAAATGCCTAAAAGACACATCTGAGACCGATAACCCCGTAAGTTCTTCCAATTATTTTTTTTCTTTGTTAAGAATAAAACCCTCCTTTGCATACGGCCCTAATGCATTACCAGAAAAACATATACATCTTGAATTTTTAGCAAACTGATTGCATGAGATGTGTATTAAACATATGTCAAAACATAATTTATATCCACCTTCTTAACCACCACCATAACTACATAAAACATTATACAAAAATTCTACAATAATATAAATAACTCCATGCCATTTCCGATGTGTCAAAATTTTTTTAACATTTCCTTACTTGATAGTTTGAGTGATTCTTTTTCTGAAATTTTGAAATATTATGATACTTTAGGTAATCTTCCGAGAAAATGTGTCAGCAGTCATATCGCAGCCATTTAACTTTGCTGGCAAAAAACTTATCCAGGTGATTTATGACCTCGTCTTAAAGTAAAGGTTTACCGCCTAAATCATAAGTACAGGTTTTACGGTCTAAGGCATAAGTAAAGGTTTTATCGTCTAAAACAGTTTCTAAAGGCCGGTACAAATAATAATCAGATGGTGCCACATCTGGAGAATATGGTGGGTGTAACAGTATATCCCATTCACGCTGTAAAGGTTTTTGACGAGTTACCAAACTTGTATGAGGTTTAGCATTATCTTGGTGAAAAGCTACACCTTTTCTGTTGATCAATTCTGGTCTTTTCTGTTCAAGTGAATTATTCAGTTTGTCCAGCTGATTCAGAATTGATCGTTGTGTTGTCCGGTAGAAGCTAAAAAAAAAAAAAAGATTCCTTTGCGATCCCACCAAACGGATAGCATCACTTTTGATGAATATCGGCTTTCGAAGTGCTTTGAGCCGGTCCATCTTTTTTGCTCCATGACCTCTTGCGTTTAACGTTGTTGTAGTCAACCCACTTCTCGCCCACAGTGATGATACGCTTCAAAAATGGATATTTTTCTTGATATTTGAGAAGCAAATCACTAACGTCAATGCGACCGCACAAATTTCTTTATTGAGAACATGAGGAACCCATATGTCGAGCTTTGAGATTAAACATAGGCATCTCAAATGATCATGAACGGTCGAATTTAATCTCTCTGCGATCTCACGACTTGTTATTCACATGTTCCCATCAATTAATACTTGTACTATGTCTTCATCAGCTTTAACTGGCCTTCACGTGGTGCATCTTCAGGATCAAAATTGCCGAAGCGAAATTTTGCAAACCAGTTTTAGCACTAGCGTACTTTCTCCATACAGATTTTTTTTTTTTTTTTTTTTATTTTTTTTTTTTTTTTTTTTTTTTTTAATTTGAACAGCATTCTTACCTTTTCGATAGTAAAAAAGTAAAATATGCTGCTTTTCACTTTCCATATTTCAAAAGACACCAACCAAAAACTGCTGCGTAGAATCAATCGAACTTTTTCACAAACAAGCCTTGCTATATATCAGCTGTCAAAATTATAGTGATTATGCGAGTCTTTTTAAGCGTGAAGCTTCTGTGAAAAAATATACTTAAGCCGTCCGTTGGAGGAAAAAAAACGAAATTACTTTCCGAACAATCCAATAATTTAACGACAGAAAATATTTGATAGATGTTTCATTTCCAATTTTAATCATAAAGGAATGCATACTCACTTTCAGTCATTAAAACACTGTACGGATTATTTTAATTTTCTAATAGTTATTTTTAATTTTGAAACATTTTGCTTTTCTTCCACCTGAAACTCTCTGCCAGTGTTAGATTACAGCATCGCGTTTTATGTAAATGAAGTAGAACCAGTATTTAATGGGAAGTTCAGTTACTTCAGGAGGAGAGCTCAGAAGTTCTCAGTAGAGCGTGTTTTGACTTCAGGCCACCTCGTTGCTTTAAGGCTTTTTACAACGTAGGGCTGTAGTCTTAAGTGCCTGTTAGTATTCGACGGTGTTTAATTGCGGGCCAACTCGGTTAGTTATCCACATACAGCTTCGGTAGAAGTTTAGCTAGTTAGAACTAATTTAGTTTCTTATAATCTATCTTACGTTAAAGCCCAAGTAGAGGCTTTCCTTTAAGACAAAGGGGGGGGCCGTCTGTTAGCATTTCTTTGAGTGAGTAAAGGGTATTTTAACCCTTCTTTGGTCTTGTATTTACAATTGTAAGAAGACCAGCGATTAGTCGCTAGACACTTCGTTAAGGTTCTAGTAGCCAAGGACACATAAATTAACTAAAACTTTATAGCAATTCTTTTACACACAAAGGTCTTTCTTATTTTTTTCCATAAATTAGCATTGTAAACCAACGGCTTTCGAGTGCGTGGTCACGGGAAAACAGAGTTCAGAAAATGGTAAATGGCAACAATAAGAAAAAGTTTTAAAACAAAAAGATTTTTAGAATAACAGTAGTTGACAAAAATTTATAAGGAAAAACAACATTTTAATGTTGTTGAAATGGATACACGTCAAAGATGGAACGTTAACGATGGAACAGGAGTTTTTTGGATATTTTGTCTTCTGGTTTTTGGCTTTTACACGACTGGTAATTCTTTCTTTTTATAATGTGAATCATTTTTAGCAATAAGGTTTTCTATTATAACATCAACATGCATACTTTCAGTGTAATGTTAGTTTTAAAAGAGAAGAATAAAATATTTACGAAGCTAACAAAGCTTAGATATATGCATTTTGATTAATTGGCAGCCCAACGTGGGATCCGAATGATTTATCCGACAGAAAACAACCAGTGTTTAAAACTCCAAGACTAAAAATTCTACATCCATTACTGACTCTCAAAAAAGAATTGCACAAACTTCCAATTCAGTTAAAATTTTAAAATGTCCTCTTTAGTGAATCTTCGAAGAGATGAAAATAAACATATAAATACAGCTAAATTTATTCAACTAAAAAGCTTACTGCAAGAATTCAAAAATTCCTTCTTACCAGGGGTAGACCCAACCTCATATAGTGAACATCGTATTAATACTGGAAAAAATCCACCTATTGAAGAACCTCCTTAATAAAATGAGTTCTACGAAAAGACAGCTGCTGAAAATATCTCTATGTTTTAATATATATGTTATAAAACCTCTTCTGGCCAATGTTATAATTGAAGAATGCGAATCTCAATATGCCAGTCTTGTTGTATTAGTGCTTAAACCAAACAGTAGCATAAAACTTTGTGTCAAACAAAATAAATGCCACTACTATTGTAGACATGCACCCTTTACCGCACATGGCCAATCTTCTCATAGAAACGAAGTCCATGGCCCACTAGTCAAATGAAGAAGTGATGCTTAGAAGAAATAGATTCATCTTGATTATACGCATTTAAATGAATCATCCCAATTCGGTAAAATTTGAACAGAATCACCCTGATTCTATGCAATTTTAAATTTATCAACTGGATTCAGTGAAGTTTGAGTAGAATCATTCTGATTCTATAAGAGCACTAACTGACAAGATAACTTCATGGCTGAGATAAGCCCACAGCAAAGAATACAGACCACACTGAAGAAAAGCAAGACAAGAGAAAAACATATTATGATGGTCAATGACAAAAAGCTCCCTACAAACCAGGTGACAAAGTATGGGTGATACTGCATCCTAATAGTAGATCACAATGTAAGAAAAGTTGAAAATTCATACCCAAGTGAGAAGGAACTTATTTAGGGATCACAAT
>KK112626.1:520876-550051 GCA_000611955.2 Stegodyphus mimosarum | reverse complement strand
GCTAAGCCAGATAAAGTTGTTTGGACTTGATATAGCTCAGCCTTACGTGCTTACGAACTGCTCATTTCAAGAGACAGGACTGTAACATTTCAGAGATCAGGCAGACCAAACAAATATACTGCTAGCTCTTCTCTGAAACACCATATGTGCAAGAGGAGGAGTCTGTAACCCAACAGCTCAAGCAGAAGGTCACAGCAAAACAGAGTTCAGAAAATGGTAAATGACAACAGTGAGAAAAACTTTTAAAAGAAAAACATTTTTAAAAATAACAACTACTGATAAAAATGTATACAAAAAAAGTTTGAAAGTTGAAGGGGACAGACATTGAAGGATAAGTTAATGATGAGACAGCAGTTCTATGGATATTTTGTCTTCTGGTTTTTACACAACTGGTAATTCTTTCTTTTTGTAATGTAAATGCATTTTAGCAATAAAGTTTTCTTTATAATACCGACACACATACCTTCGGTGTAATGTTAGTTTTAAAGGAGAAGAATAGAATATTATAGAAGCTAACAAAGCTTAGATTTATGGTGCCTTTGGTTATAGCACACAATAAACAGCAATCAATTAAAAGAAATACAGTTCAAAGTCCGATAGCAGGACTTCGACGATTCCTGATTTGGGATTTTTCCGGATATTAGATCATCAATTTAAATCTAGTAAAATGGCATGCAGAAATTATACAATTAAAAATTTGAAATAAAATGAATTTGTTATCTCAAGGTTATCAAAAATTTACAAAAAAAAAAAAAAAGCTTAATATTTATTTGTTTATTATATTGAACATTTCTTTGAACGTAAATTGTTCAAGTTGCTTCGTTTTTTATGCTAATACTTTCTTTTTAGTTCTACAGACAGACATAATTTCATGTTCAGTTATAAAGTTCCATTGTTCAAGTCCCACCGTACAGTTTGGAGGAAAGAATAACACTACATTATCTTTCATTAAAACACATATAATGGGAAAATCTTTACTTCTTTAAATGCTTCCATTTGCGCAAAGTTTACACTTGTGTGTTCCTGCAGCATTTGCGCATGCTAAAATTGTTAGTCTTGCTATGGAATGTTTGATACCATTTGGAGGCTTTTCTGTAGAAGTTGCCAAGGTATTTCGTGGTACGTATTGCCAGAAAAACCAGTTTCATCAGCGTTGTAAATTTATTCTGGAGATAATTTTTCACTATTAATGAGTTCAATGAATTCACCTGCAAATAATGCAGCAGCTTCAGTATTAGTTGAAGCTTTTTTTCACCTGAAGGTTTTAGTTGTCTTATATCATGGTGATTTTAAAATTTGGTTAACCAATTTGTCGAATATGTGCACTCACTTTTTAAGCTCATTTCTATGATATATTTTGTCTTAAGCCATTAGCATTGGACCGTCCCTGTCTGACATGGCATGGTCCATGCTAATGCAACCCTCCCCGAGTCCTGTCCCATTCAATCATCACTTGAGTTACTTTTAGCGTGATGAATAATTTTTCTGTTATTCATTGCGAGTGGGGTGTCGGAATCAACAAAAAATTCAAAACGTTCCTCTTTCCGCTTTCTTTATGTCATATACAATTGACTTTCCAATGCCATACTTATTGCATAATTTTGAGACGAATATACACTCACTTCCAAAAGTTAAGCACGTAGAGGAAAATGCTAATTTCCAGAAGCCAATCAGAATTGAAGAGGATACAATTCGCTGCAGAGGTAGATGGAAGAATGCAAATATGTTAGATAACAGCCAATCGTGCTTTCATGTCAAGAAATATGCAAAAAAGGCAGTCTTAAAAGAAGCCAGCTTTATAACAGCTGAAGGGTTACAGAAGTTGATTGTAAGTGCTGACAGAAGGTGTTTAAAAATTTCGTACAATTTGTTTTCAAGACATACGTGTTTCTATTACTTCCAGAAGACGAACAGAAGATTCTGAGCGCTGACGTGCTGTGGGGCGCATTGAAGCAGGACAGTCGATCACAGATGTTGCTCTTTTCTTCGGCGTTCATCATTCTGTAATTTCACGTTTTGGAAACAATTTCAAACCACACAGACAGTTGTCTGAAGGCCAGTAGCCGGTCGTCCAAGGGCCACTACCCCCGCGGAAGATCGATATATTGCTATTGTAGCCTAGCGGATCGCAGAGCGACCTCCACATGTGTGACATCTATGATTACAGCGTCCATTGGTAAAGCGATATCTGCAGCTACCGTACGCCCGGATACCTCGAGTTTGTGTTCCTCTATCCGTCCAATCAAGAGGGGCACGATTACAGTGGCGTCGGGAACATGTCAATTGGAATGTGTCTGACTGGGGCAATGTCATGTTTACTGATGAGTCAATATTTGATCTGGAGCCAGATGACAAGCGTATAAGGATATGGCGTGAACAACGAACACGCAATCAGTCCCAAAACATCACGCATTCCGAGGAAGCATTATGGTGTGGGTAGGGATTTGATTAAGATACCGCAACGACCTGCACATCTTTAAACGGGGTTCTTTGACGGCTGTCCAGTATCGAGATGAAGTCCTAGAGCCCATTTTGACATTGTACGCTGCAACAGTTGGCCCACTTTTGTTTTAATGGACGATAATGCACGTCCCCATAGAGCTGACATCGTCGATGACTACCTGGAGAGTGAAAGGATTGCGCATATGGCGCGGCCAGCATATTCGCCCCACCTTAATTCCATCGAAAATCTTTGGGATGCTCTTCGCCGTGCTGTATCTTCACATTTCCCATCTCCAGCCACTCTTATTGAGCTGGAAACTGCTCTACAAGAAGAATGGTGATTGCTTAATTCTGCGGTGGTTGACCACCTAATTGAAAGCATGGTCACGAGGTGTAAACTTTGTATACAGATGGGGGGGGGGATCACATACATTAATGTCCTACCCTATTAATGTCCTTTTTTTTTCGTTTTATGCTGTTTATCTTCACTTTATACATAATTCTGTTTAAGTCTCCAGTATGTCATTATCTGATAACTTACAAAAATTTAATATTGTTTTTATTTCTGTATACAATTATTGATTTTGTTTTATGCATAAATATATATGCTACTTTCCTGCCGAATTTTCTGTCAATCAAAGCAGTATTTGTTGATTTTTTTGCATTTTACATCTTCGTGATTAACTTTTGGAAGTGAGTGTACCTACATCCATTTTTTGCAGCAATTCCACTTTTTGTTTAATGGACATCAAAATATGCTTTCGCTTTGTAGATCCTGTTGCAGTTCCAGAATTAGAAGCTCTTTTCAACATAACCGAAAGTTCAAACTTTAGTTTTCATAAAACTGCTATAACAATCTGCAAAAAATAACAAGCTGGATCAAATCAAAAAGTTAAGAAAGAGAGCAATTTGCTATATTAACTGAAATTGTTTAGAATCAGTAAAGTATAATTTCAACCTAGCTTAACAACGTCTGCTATACATTATTGGCTGTGTAACATGAGATTGTCGACGAAAGGCAAAATGTTCCGCTAAATTTTGTCTTCCTTCTATCGTGCCCCGAGACAGTTAAGCCTGATTGTATTATTTTAGTTATTTATTATACTTACATCTATTTCTCGCACACACTTAAGTCTTATCTGAGTCCTGAAATAAATTCCCACATATACTTAAGCTTATTGAGGGCCAGCGCTAAATATTTTGCCGCATGATGTAAACTCTGAGGGTTCTAAATTCTGCTACCAAGCTCCTCCTCAAGTTCTAAATTTTTGCCGCCCCTTAATTTTGGGTCCCAGTGCTTTCCCTAAATTCTAAATATTTTATCATCCCTTAATTTTTTAACTCGGTGCTTCTCTAAATTCCAAGAATTTTGTCTTTCCTAAATTCTACTGCCCAGTGCGGCATATGAACTCTACCGCCGATTCTGGGTTTATGTGAATAAAAAATCAGTTATTCCTAATTCAAACAACACTAAATGTAATCTTTTGGCCTATGATATCATTAGCAAAATCTATTTTTATCTTATGGAAAGAAATTTTTGTTAAATTTTTCCTTGGCAATATTCAGCACATTTAACTTCAATCTGTATTCACTGCCAAGCGTAATGTCAATGTAAAAGGTTTCCATACTCTGTTATTCAATTACCAATACAAAAAAATTCAAGTAAATATCAACTAAGAATGCCCAATGCAAGTTCCAAAGAAGCATCAGTGCACCCCCTTCAGGAATCAATAACTGTAAAATTATTTGTCTCTAAACATACACTCACTTAAAAAAAAAAAAAAAATTATTTTTTAAAAGTGCCATACTTCTATGTGTCTAAATATGGAGCAAGATATTTTTTTAAAAAGTGCCATACTTCTACTATGGGTCTAAATATGGAGTAAGGTGTGTAAAGATGTGCTTATCCAACCTCCAAAAAGAAACAAAGATCAAACTCTTTATTTTTTTATAAAAGTTAGACATGTTGTGGCACATGACAATTCAAAGTGCAATATCATCCTCAAGTACCTTCAAATACACTATTGCACACAATCTTCAAAATATAACTTTTTAACAATATCATGTCCACAGATAGTGAGGTCACACAGATGATGATTCCATTAAGTCATATAATAAAATTTTAAAATGGTGCAAAAAACATTGCATTACTTCACATACAACCCATACACAGGTAAAATTAATGAGTCATAAAAATGAAATAAATTTTATCACATGTCAGTAGAGATTTGTGCAGTCTAACGTTCCTGTGCACAAATGCAACACATATAAAATTTCAATGATTGCAACCATTGATTTTCCTTTAAATAGCGGAAAATATGAAACTGTCTATTTACAAAGTTATGAGAATGCAATACATTTTATGAAAACTTGTTAATATTAACAAGCACTAATCAACATGTAGATCTCAACAAAAATTTATATTTTTACAATTATTTCTACCTTTAATGCACATTTTAAAAACAATACTCACATTTTCATTATTAAAATAATCTTACAGTTAAATCACATTCTTTTAAGACATAAAATATATATGAAACAAGCAAACTACACAAATGTTATTAAAAATTAAATCCATAATGAATCCTCTTCTATTCCAATTAATATTCTTACTTAAAAAAATAAAGCATACTTTATCACAAAATTTATTAACATTTGCAAACATAATCATCATCCTTTCTCAAATTTTGAGGTAAAGCATGTTTTAAGTTCTATTTTGCACAATTTTTTTACAAGAAGAAAGACAATACACTGCAGAAAATTTAAATACTTTAAAATTTAAGTTTTTGCTGCTCATTTACTCTGCACAAAAACACATGTTTTAAGATATTCTAACATACAAAATTATTCTACGGCAAGAAAAATGTAAAAAAAAATTTTAAGCCACTGTAAAAAATATTCAGAACTGAAAACAATCATTCAAAAATAAATTACAACATTATAAATAGCTACTTGTGAATTTTGAATAGCAAGTATCTTTGTTTTATATTCGAACAGATGATTTATTATACTTGCTTATCGATCATTAACCAAAAACTTTAACTCTCTTATTTCATTCAAATTATTAATGCAGTTGTCTAAAATACACAGTAATTTAAAAAAACCTCGTTTTATTTAATTGATACATCTAATTTATAAAATTCATAACACAATCAACATTTATAATCATTTGCCCATTACTGTAAATAATGAAAGCTATTTGAAACATTGATATTAAGTACCTCAAAACAATTCAATTATTATTATTTTTTAAATTTTAATATCCAGAAGAATGAAACACGAAAATTCTTCATCCAAATATTTAACACGGTCACTACATTGACTTAATATATATATATATATATATATATTTTCCATAATATGCAATGACCCTACCATTTTTCAATAGACCAAAATAATTTTTTTTTAAAACAAGAGAACACAAAAAATTTACAAATAAAAGCATGAAAGTGAATAGCCTATTTGTTTAAAAAAGAAAGAAGAAATTAAAAGAAAAAAATGGGGATCTGTTGCTCAAAATAAAAGATCACACTAACTGATGTAATATCACAAATACAGGATAACTTCAGTTTATTACATAAAAACATCTTTCATATGTTAATATGATAGGACTAGAAAGGCATGTTTTCACTTTCATACTTCCCCTTGTCTAAGAGTTACTTTGCACCAATCAAAGTAACATATAATTGATGAATAAATGGACAATTAGAAATGAAGAGTTAAGATATATACAACAATCACATGACTGGCAGACACAATGAGAAAGGTTATAAACTAACTACTCTCAACTATCAAAATGAGTATTTTTTTTCACTTCTGAAAAGCTTGATGCAAAATCATTCAAATACAAAATAAGTCATTCACTTAATCACTTTAATTCAGAAAAATATGATATAGATACAGTTGTGGCGGTCCTGGGCATTATCTTGCAAATTCCTTGGTATTTTGCTGTTTACTCATGTCCCCACCTATTATGCTATCTATCTATACAGATGCACCATGTATCAATACAGTCGAGAAATACCATGCCATGAGGCCCCAATGTACTTGAAGGTAGTAAATGACCTTGAGAGTCAAAGATAGGTTTGTTCCTTAGCAGACAAGTATTTTACTGCCATTGTGCATGTATACGACTGTCTCAGATATTTAAAACTATGTCCTGGCACAAGCATTTGACTGGTCCTCATGACTATTACACACCCTCTGAGCTTTTTTAATTTTAATGTGATGCTATAAGATGTGACTTGTGACAGAACCCATGTCATCAGTGTGGTTGTGAGCCCTGTACATTATATTATAGATATTACTGATCAATATTTTGATGTGCTGCAACTCCAGCATATTGGTATGTGTGGATGTGCCTAAACTGGTATCAGACCTAGGAGCTACTCTGAAAAGCATGTTACAAAACATTTCTTAGAATCTTCCTTTTGGGATATCTGACTGGTTGATTTATGCAAAAACCAGTTCTTTGGTGAAAACAAACAGTGGACACTGCTTTATATAACATTTCCAGTTAAATTGTAAAATGTCTCCTATAGCTAGCCAGGAAATTTGTTCTAATGAAACTGTTTCAGTTACAAACTCTTTAATGGTTAAAAGAAGAAGCTAATTTCTCAGAAAAGTTTCTTCTAGTTTCACTACATGTGATAACCTCATGACTGAGCTTTTTATTGTTATGTGGGGCCTAGAACCATGGTGCATGTAATTTTGTTTGTCATTTGCCCCCAGCTGGACAGAGGTGCACGTCCTTATCAAGTCCAGTCATTAATGTGGCAACTCCAGGCATTACTACATACGCTCCTTCATGTGTTTCTGTTTGCGTGTGTGTGGCCGTTATTAGCACAAATGAACACTATGAGGCCCCTATGTCCTTGAAGGTGGTAATGACTTTGGAGGTCGAACATGGGTCTGTTTTGTAGCAATTAAATACCTTACCACCAATCACAAAAATGTACCTATGCGATCACCTTCGATATCTGTTTCCTTGCACGGGCACCTACTGTCTCTCAGGACCGCTATACACTAGTGTTCTTGGTAACTATAAAACAATACAATCCAAATCATTTAGTTACAGTATTACCAAATATTGTATATAATGCAACACAGTCAACTCCCAATTATTCAAGGCAGATTAAGCAGTCTAAAAAAAATTTTTTTACTATAAAACAGTAAAAAATTTATTAACACAAACTAGCAGCACAGCAAAAAAAAAAGTCTATGAAAAATGTGCATCAGCTAATATAACAATGATAGTGGATAACGTAATATCTGGGGAAATAATAAAAGTAAATTATTAGATTTTAAAAAACAAACTAAATTCACATTCATTAATTTTCTTCTTAACACTGATGCCTATCAAATTAAAATAGTAATGTAAAAGAAAAAACATGTGCTCATTAAGTGAGGAGGAAGCAGAAAGAGAATTGATCTGGTTCATTTGATATGGCAAAGCACAGTAGGACTATAGATGATTTTCTAAGGAATTTTCCATGACTTTTCCAAGAGATTTTCTAAGGACTTTGCAGGACACTGGATGATTTTCTAAGGGAAATTGGCTCATATTCGTGGGGAAAATCATGAAAATGCCCATGCAGCAAACCCATTCATCTGGAATCAAACCTAGTTTGAATTATCAGCATTCAGTAACTTAAAAAAAAATAGCCACAAGAGGATCCAAAGAAGGAGGGAGAGAATTCTGAACAGATTTAATTTACTTAATCAAATAAATTATTCTCCATACTGAATTGCTCGAAAATACAGGTAAATTGTTTATAGCATTTTTCTCTTAATTAAAATCTAGGTTATTCCCCTTTTTTGCATTTTTAGCAGCTTTCAGATTAACATTGATTTTAAGTTAACTGCAAATGTCGTCCCTGCTTAACTGAAAGTTGACAGCATTTTTTTTTTTTTTTTTTTTTTTTTTTTTTTTATAATTTTTTTCTTTTAATAATATACGTAATCAGCGAAACCCAGGTCTGTATATTTGTGCTCATAAACACAATTACAAATTATCCAAGACAATACTGAATAATATTTTTCTGTAATTCAACATGTTACATCTTGTTGAGTGAGTTTCACAACTTACAAGCATGAATTTTTTGTAACTTATTAATAATTCATTATTTTTCCCCCAAATGTGGAGAGGCATGACTGTACTTCTAATATCAAAAAGCAGAGAATAAACAATTTATAGTTAACGCTAAATCACATGCTACAGCCTACAAAAATAATATTTATAATTTGCAACTTTTTAAATTGCTAATTAACAAGGCATCTAAAAACTACTTCATCAAAAACAGAATGTCATTTGATGTATCAGATTTTTCAACAAATTTTGCAAAAGTAGAATCACTAATGCAATAGGAGTGAAAAGTATTTCTTACACACTCATGAAAAAAGCAGATAAGAGTCACAGCCAGAATGCACCTCATAAAATATGACTCTTGTGATGTAACAAACTTCACTGATTTAATAGTAGTGGATTCGATCCCAAAACTTCTAGATGATGAAAGAAACATTTGGCATTTCATGAGGACTGAGTATAAGCTACAAGGTCAGACACATTAATGCAGGAGAAATCAACTGGGTCATCTTCTGGAACAAAATCCATATTGAGAAGGTCGTAGTCCATCTCAGCAAACCGAGCCCCAGCCCTGTCAAAGACACAAACCACAGAGATTAATCACATAACATTCCTTTTTTAACCTCCGTGACTTGTGCTTTGTATTTAAAAGTGCATTCTGGCTGAGTAAAATTATTATATTTTTTAAATCAAATGCAGAAGCTATGTACAGATTTATTGCCATCCAACTGCTAGCATAAAAAAAAAAAAAAACTAGAAGAAATTTTAATTTTAAATCTACATGAACTAACATTTGTGCTGCAATTTTAGCAAATGTAAAGTAAACTGATTTCAAACATCTTTAATAAAATGATTTTATTTATCAGAAAAGGGGTCATGCACTCGGAATTTAGCACAGCCATCCAAAAATCTGCAAAGAGTTTTTTTTTTCCCTTAAAAATCCCAAATATACAAAATCTATAAACTGAAGATGTCAGCTATGTTAACTTACACCAGAAATTGATTGCTGATCTTAAAATCACACAACCATTTGCAAAATCTGTACACTAAAAGAAGTCAAATGATTGTGTAAAGGAAAAAACTATAATAAAATATTCCGAGATAATATTTGTGCAACACCGAAAGAAGATGAGAAAGAACAAAACTCCCAATTTTGAATCTATTACTATATTATTTTAAGTAAAGAAATAGTCAGAGATTGGGAGATTATCCAAAAGTAGCTACTGATTACATATTGTAAACTTTTTTCACAAATAATACATAATATTTTGAAAAAATTTCGAAGAAAATATCCTTAAGAGAAGAATATTTTTAACAGTGTTTTACAGAAAGGGAAGTACTGTTAACACTTTGCCATCATAGTAGAAAATGAAATATTTCTTTTAGTAAGTAAAGTGTTATGGAATCTTATCTTACAAATAGTAAATCATTAAAATATATTTTTAAAAAAAGTGCTCTTATGTGCTGCTCTACTAGCCTGCATAGAAATTTCTTTCTAAAGGCAAACAACATTCAAAGCTTAAAAATGAATTATTGATATTATTCACAAGTGCTTATTTTAGAACTTCTTATTGGCTTATATATAATTCCTTGCCAGCTTGTTTTTTGAATATTTTCCTACTTATCCTCTCGTATCTTTCAAAAAAAGGATGCATATTTCAAATTTAAGAAAAGTCAACTAAAAATTCCACCCATGGAAGGATGGCTAAAATTGTTTTTTAAAATTAAAAAATGCCCAGTTAGTGTAAATTTACTCTTCACGTACTTCAAACTTTATTTTGCAGAGAAATTCATTTTAAATAAAATATGATGCCACAAACTTAATTTCAAATAACCACAAAATAACAGAACACCCAAAACATTTACAGTAGGGACTGAGTAAAAATTTGCATGCATTAGCTGATACTGAAGAAACAATACTACACTTTTAGAACAAGAATTGTGAAGGGGACAAAACCCACAAATATATATATGAAATGCATCTAAGTTCTCAGAAAGAATGCACTTGTTGTTTAACAAAGCACAAGCACGACAAATTTATTTTGACAAGGAATAATTTTTTTTAATTTTTAAAAATTATAAATATATTTTAAACAAATCTCGCCAATGTACAAAACAAATTCTAGCAATCAATCAAACTTACATACAAAAATTATTTTATGATACAGTAATTTTTTTAAGGAAACTGAGTTAACATTTGAAACACTATAATATACATCTCCTAAAAAACTCTTTTTATGTTATTCTGAATCACTGAATAAATTCCACATTAATTATAAAAATAGATTTTAAGCTAAAAAATTTAGCATTTATGAAAAAATTTTACTATTCCAAGATTTGCAAAGCTAACCATTATATAATATCTGAATCCTAGTTTGAATTTATTACTTTTCATAAAAAATTTTTTGAATGCAAAATATTTGTAATTCAGTTATTAACATAGTATTTTCCTTACTAAGCTCTTCTCCCAAAAATCTTCTTTGTTTTGTCAAACATTTTTCCCCCCCCCCCAAGAATATATTCTTTCCCTTTGCAATCACTAAGGATTCGTTTTACAAAGCTAAGTGACTTTATGTGCCTAGCAAAGCTAAAATTTGTATCATCTATGCAACTAATTCCCGAAATCTACACTGAAACGTGTATTTTAATCACAAATACAAAAAACCAACATCAAGATGTATGTGCCGAGGTCAAACGGCTCTTCCACTAAATTCAACCAAGTTACGTACTTTAAGTAATTGTTTTTGTTTCACCATCTACGATGTTTCACCTGTGAACTTTAGTAACCATGGGTGAACTTTAGTAACCATGGGTGAACTTTAGTAACCAACGCCTTAGGGTATACGACCAAGTTAGGCAGAGCATGATAGGTTGCCCATACCATTCAAGATCAAAGATCACTAATGATAGGAAATCTATTAAGATATACTAGTATTAAAATTTTCACTTCAAGATTTTGCAGAATTTAGTTAAAATTCATGTCAATGCATCATAAAATAAAAGACTGTTAAATATACAGTGCAAATCCTTAAAATGAATCCATTGAAAGATATACTTTATTTAAAACAAAATTTAATATACGATGGTTTTTTTTTACAGGCCACACAGGCAAGTTATTTACCCACTAATTCAGCTAGTAGTAATAGTAAGAATAGGAGGTAAGGAGTAAGTCATTGAATCTTAATTTCTAATACTAGCAATGCTTTACTTTACATGCATTAAAAAAAATCAATTTTAAAAAACAAATTCAAACACAGTTTTAAGCTTAAATTTTCTTTAAAAGATTTGCAGATAAACTATAACAAAAATAACTACGTAATTTTACATTTCTTTGGTTTTTTAAAGCAACAGATATATACATATAATGTACATATAAAAAAATAATAATAAACACCAGAACCAAGCATAACAGATTCATGCAACAAATTTTCCATATGAATTAATGATATTCAGTATTTATTTGCAAAACATTCACAAAAGATAAGTTTATGACACAAACGCACACATAAATTCACAAATTAAAAAATGTTCTCACAAATATGATTCTTGATTACGAAGGGGGAAAAAAAGCACAGCCCCCTAAAAAAATTCATATCCTGGCTAGGAATGATGCCTATACAACAGTTAAAAACACATACTTCAAAACAATCATCTTTAGAGTAAAATGAAAAATGTAGTTAAAAAATATGACTGCTTAAACTACGGAGCATAAATCAGATCTGTATAAATTATCAAATATGCCTAACAAAGTTTTTACAAAAATAAACTTCACTTTAAAATGCATATAGAAATGTATAACCTACAATCAAAGCTAATAGTTATTGTGAAATGTTTTATGAATATAAACTTTTGAACTTTTTTGTAGCTGAATTCAAATACAGCTTAGAGGAACTTCAATCTATTTCCTTCAAGATAAAATCTTAATGATAAAAAAATATCAAATTAAGATTACATAAATGTACATAATTATTACTGATTGCAATATGCCCTAATAAATAATTATTATGGAGGCTTCCTGTAAGAAACTATTGATTAAAATTCCACTGAAATAAATTCAGCCTATACATTAAAACTTTTATTCTATTTACTTTTAGAAATAGATTTCTGAATAGTTATTCCTCTAAATTTAATATATGTCAATCAAAAATTACTAAAAGTACAAAACTACTTTCAAAATTAAATTTTCCATATTTATGCAAAAAATGCAATATGTTCTAAAAAATGCAAAAAAAAAATTTAATTATGCTAGTTTCTTATTTGATTAAAGCTCTTAAATGTGAGGTCTAATTAGGATTGTTTAATCATTTTTCAAATATTTAATGCAAAAGTGTGAATTAAAAAATAACATTCTTTAAAAAAATAAGCAACTTTCAATAAAACAAATTTATATGGCAGGATTTTAGGCATTTATTTTGCAGTTTCTAAATATATCCAAAATTTGTAATTATCCGTACCCCATTTCAAATCTTAATGTTTGTGATTTTAATTTTTGTAACATCAAATTCAAACACTAACTTCTAAGTTTTCATACACTAAGTATTAAATCATTTTAAATTTACCATCAGAATTACACGAAAACATTTTATTTTTTATATTCTGAAATTTTAATGATCAATATAATATAAACAGTTTAAAAGTATTCACTCACATATGTTGAAAATCAGATTAAAAAAATTCACAGATAAATTATCTGTTAACCATTAATTAGAATGAGTAATTTTTAAATCAACACTGAGCATAACAAATTATAAATTATTTGTTATACTGATTATAACAGATTAATTATCTGTTAACCATTAATTAGAAACAGTAACTTTTGAGTCAAAACAGAGTATAACAAAATAAATTACTACCAACACGGCTGCATTTTCTTTAAATGGTTGAATAAATAGAAACTATGGTACTTTTGGCAATCTGTTAATATTTACCCTAAATTATTTAGATGTTAAATGTGTATATGCATGATTATAAAATTTTAATTATTATTTTTAAACTAAATTATTTTTTATTACATAATACTTAATTTTATCTATCTATTAATTAAATTTTACTCTGAGACATGTAAAGTTTGAAAACAAAATGCATATGTATAAAAAAAATATAAGAAACCTTTTTTAAATTGCTCTTTCTAATTTACCTTTATTAACTACACACATTCACATATATACATAAGCATGTAAATGCTAGTAGTTATATAAAATATCCTATTATTAAGAACAAAAATGTTAATATTTCACTCCATGTTGTTATAATTCACAGATGTCAATAAGCATGCATTAATAAAACACATTCATTTTTACTATATAAAATTCACTTATGCTCCTTTAACCCCTTCGGGACTGGTGTATCATATATATCTAATCCTCTTACCAGGCGGCATGCCATTTAGCAGTGCTAGCGACATTCGGGATTGATGCATATATGACACGCCTGTCTGCAAACAGGTTTTAGTTAAGCAACATGCTGTTGTGAAGGGGTTAAACAGCAGAACATAGTTCATTACAGTAAAATTTCAGATACTCACACAAAAGTCATTTACAACAGACTGGACTACATTATTAAACACTTCAAAGAATACCAAATTTCAGACACTCATCACTGAAACTGGATGGAATTTCTGAGAATAAAGTTTTTCCCCCTTTTTTTCCCCTTTTTTTTTTTTTTTTTTTTTTTTTCCAGAACACAGAATGCATGACAAAAATACATAAAGTCCTTATACATAATTAAAATACTTTAATTATGAAATATATTGAAAGTCTATGCACTGAAGCACAACATCTCAGTCTAAAACATAGTTACATTTTCTGATTTAATGTTGTATTTCACAGCATTATATAAATATCCTTTCAAATTTTAGAAAATTGGAGATTAAATTTTATCTCACTGACACACATAAAGTACACAACATGTCTCTAAAAGATCTCTGAGATGACAATAACAACATTATAATATTTATAAAAGACACCTCATTGGGAAACTGAAGGCACTTAAGTCTTCGGTCATGCTTTCTGAAGATGTCATTAAGACAGAACGAACAAATGCACTTACTGCATGTCTGAAGAACTGTGCTGATCATGATAACCAGGATCAGGAGACTGCAGGACGGACTGAGGTGTGCCAGGGTAGCTGTCATAACTACAAGACCCTACCCAGCTATAAAAGAAAAACCATGAAGTAGAGAATACATTTTACTGCAATTTTTTTCTTCTGAATAATAATGATTTTGAACTAAGAAATATGGCAAGGACTTAAAAATACACAGTCTTTAATTTTCATAAAAATCAATCAAGATGTTTATATTACCCTTAACAAGTTCGCGACATGCATCGGCAGCAAACGTTATCTCAATGGCCAAATATATCATATATGAATCAACCTTTAAATTCACTCTGTGGCCAGGTATACCACATATGACTTTTTAGAAAGAACATTTTATTAGTATTTTTATTGCCACTAAATGCAGGTTATTATTATTATTATTATTATTATTATTATTATACTAAAATTTATCAAAAGTGAAGTATGTTGATCTTCATTCTTCTATAATGTTTTTTATTTTTGGTATTTGTTTCAGAATGACAGCAAGGTCGTTGTAATAGCTCTTTAACTGTGTCTGTAGATATACACAAATGCACCACATATTCCTGATGCTTTGGAACACTTATTTTGGTTCCCTCCACCCCCCGATATAGCAGAGTAGATGTTTTCTCTTTTTAGAGGTTTTAATTATTTCTCTTAGATTTTTTCCCTAGTGTTATGAGGGATATTTTGTACAGTTTAGGGAAAATTTTTTACACTAAATGGCAAAACAAAACAGAAGAATATATACAAATGACAAATAAGTCTTTTATTTTCCCACTGATGAAAGAGGGGATATTTTTTCAGAATTGGAAAGAGATAGTCACAGCAATTTTAATACGGGCATATTTATTCGTTTATATATATTTATTTGAAGTACCACGACTTTTAACACAAAAATTAAGACCGAAATTGACTGGTCCACATTATGTGTTGGACATAATAACAACAGATTTAATAATAATGCAAAGAAATTTGATTTTTAGATGTACCTAAATGCTGTTTATTTAAAAGAAATGATGTGGGTTATGAACTTAAAAATATTCATTATTGGATAACACGAAAAAGTATGCCATATTTATCTTCCGTTACCTCTTCACCATAACTGTTGTTCTGATCCATAAATAATCATTCTGTCCATCTAGATTGTTAAGATATAATACATTTTTTTAAATGACTTATATAAATTATGTCGGGTTTAATTCCATTCCATGTTTTTATTATCCACTCACATATTATTTCTAGGCTGGCATGATGACTGGGCCTCCTTTGGTAATTTTTTTTTAAACCTTCTAACAACCACGTATTCCACTATCATTTTTAATTTTCTTTGAGTAGTTCATTGACACATACGTCTAAAGGCTGAACTAATGGCACTAATTCAAGTAATTGTATTACACTTTGTCATCAATTTCTTCACATTATCCATTAGATGGGATCTGAACATGTCCCAAATTAAAAGACTTTCTGGATTGGCAACAGGACGATTTTGTCAAACATTTCTTATCCATAATTTCACACTGCTTTCTTCTCTCCATAATTTCTTGTGAGAATGAAACACCATTTGGAAAATTACATTTCAACATCATCTTATTTTTAAAAATAACCATGGGATTTTGTACTGTCCGCTAAGCAAGAAAAGCACTACTGTAAGGTGAGATTTTTCGTAACCTGTTGTTTTTATGTGAATTGTTTTTGTTCCTTTCACATCGAATGTTTTATTTCCTATCATATCAAACATTACTGGAGTTTCATTAATTTTCAAATATGTGAGAGTACTTTTTTTCAGGTGGGGGGGAAGGTCAATATAATACTTCTGGAAAATTATCAATTTGCTGTCTAAACCTTTCAGAAGCCTTTGTGAAACTTTATAGTTTTTTTATCATAGAACTAAATTATTTCATGCAATAAATTGGTTGCACCCACCCAAAATTCCTTTAAAGTTTCCACTTTCATTTGCATTCTTTTTTGCCTACTTTAAAGCAAATAAATGTATGCCATTTCTTGTTACACTGAATCCATTTTGGCGATTTTCTACGACTCAGTTCATAATACTTTATTCTAGGATAGGCCATTTCAATTTTCCTTTACTCAAGGCTCTTTATTCTTTAGCACATTAATTACTGTGATTTCATTCCACTCACGTATAGAGCTTTCACCAACACCAAACATCTTTGCTGCAGCTTGATTTCCAATATTTGTAACAAATTAAATGACTTTACATTTGAAACCAGCACTGTGTTTCGTTTGGCAGGAGCCATATTTACTACTAAATGGAAAACTAAATCAACTGTATTTCAACTAAAGCAACTGTGATTTACTAAAGCCTTCCATATTCCCTTTAAAATCATGCCTTCAATGGATTACAAAAAGAGAAAACATCTGACTCCTAATTATGTGAATTAATTCAGATCAGAAGTACCTCAAATTATGTCACCTTCCCCTTATCGCTTGTCAATTCGGTATACCATTATATGAAAGCCTGGGAAAGCTTCAAACAAATGACTTAAAAAAATCGCACATGTACATTTTAGGCACATGTAGCCACCGCACATGTATATTTTAGGTTTTTTCATAAAGAAAAAGGTGCACATTGTACAGGGAATATACTCAATCAAAAAATGTAGTTTGAAACTGTATATGCGTGTTATACGCTGGAATATACATTAAGTAAAAAATTATACCTGCTCGTTTTTCATGAAAGAGATCTTTAATTGTTTTTTATTTTTATTAACATAATGTTAAATAAAACCTGTTATTGAATAATTTTGCCATATACATTTATCTGAGGTAAATCAAAAATTATATTACTCTAGAATTGATTCTTTTACAAAAATTTTAAGAAAAATATATTGATAAACTTTTAATTCTGATAACTACCTTAGTGCTCCCCTCATAATGTACCAAACACTGTAACAACTGCATGAGAAATTTAATTTATGCAAATTGCTCATCCCCATTAGACGGATCCTGTTAGCAAGCGGTCTTCAGAGTGTGGCTCAGTAACTGAGGTGCCCATCAGAAACAGGTTAATTATCTCAATATTTTTTTGCATTAACCCTCCGAGCATTATGGGTTTAGCCCTGAAATTCCAGAGTTCCTCAAAAACTAAACTCATTGGTGCAACAGCCTCAGTGGGCCATAGCCTGCAGTGCCTGTTTTCTGCTTTCTTGACCTTTGGGCCACGAAATGCATCAGCATATGCCCTGGACAAGAGGTCAGCTTGTCGCAGGACCCCCTGGTTTTTAGTCCCCAAGCGAACTTGGTTCTCATTTTATCGACCCACTGAAGGGGTGAAAGGCTGGGTCAACCTTGCCGAGCCCGGGGATTGAACCCTGGACCTGTGGTGCAGCTGCATGACGTGCTTACATATTAAAAGCTAGCAGAAATTTTCATGTGTAATGAATATAGAAGACAGAATTTTCTATATAGAATTTTCTGGTTGTAATGCTAAAAGGGTTAATAACTATAAAACTTGATTCAAATATCTGGATAAAAATATTCAATAAAAATTCCGGCAAATATTATAGTCATTCTGGTTGCTTTCCTTAACTCTATGACTGGCAAGATCTCTTGGCACTTTTGCGATTTAGTTTTTCCTTAACTGTGTTTAAAGCAAGGAGGACTGAAAATTCTGTAAAATGTTTTTTAAATTCTCTAATTCAAAAATACCTTTTCAATAATGTTTTTAAATTGAATTTCCGTTTCTTGGAGATGTAATATGGAGAGTTTTCTTTTTATAACTTATAGTGAATTATTGCTTTATTACTTTGCAGCTTTAGCGCAAGTTTGGGCTTTTTAATTTACTTTTAATTACTTTCATTATGACTATATATATACTGTTTCAAAAGAATATAGTAAAGTTAAATTAAATTTAAATAATTCTCTTGTGCCATTGCTGCAAGGAATGAAATTTGAATTTCTCTTTAAATTTCTTCTTTAGATTTTTGTATGTCCCCTCCTAGCATCTAGAACCATCCACACGTACATATGACTTAGTAATGCTGATGAGGTAACTAATTCGGAACTTAAACTGAAACTTTCTCTTTAATAAGCAACTTAAACTGGAACTTTCTCTTTAATAGGCAACATAAACTGAAACTTTCCATTGGTGAGCTTCCATATCAGAGAACTGTGCACTGTGCTTCTAACTCTTCTTCCTTGTTGCATATTAATTTCTAAAATGTAACTGCTCTGAAACAGGCACAATTTGATTAATGTGCCTAGTAAATTGTGACCACAAAGTGTTTAACTACAAATGGAATAAAAATGAGTATTTAATCTGCCATGGTTGCTAAGTTTGCTACGCTCTACCAAAATATATTCCTCCAAAATGTTAATTCCCACTCAAAATAGCAGTCATAAAAAAAAGGACGGAAATGTCAGATTATTAAAATTAAGGATCTTTTGCATATTTAGACAGAAATTAAGAACTTTTAAGGACTAAAAATAGTTTCCAGAAAATCTAAGTTCTTTTAAGTACTTTTAAAGACCATATAAACCCTGATTATAATACATAAACCTATTCACCCATTCAAAAGATAGTTGTCAATATTTGTCGAAATATTTGATGATAAATCGGCAAAAATATTTTTGCAAAATGCTAATTCACATTCAAAATGGCAGTCATAAAAACAGATAGAAATTTCAGATGATTAAAATTAAAGATTTCCTGATGAATTTGGTTGAAATTAAGGGCTTTTAAGGACCAAAAACCGATTTAAAAAAACTAATGACTTTTAAGAACTGTACAAACCCAGTTAACTTACTTATCCATTCATCTGACTATTATAGTATTAACACTAAATACATTTAAAGATTAAAACCTGTATTTTATCTTACAAAAATCATGTGCAGTTAGAAAACCAATTATTTTGCTTAATAAAGACACTTTAATAGTTTTGCTGAAATCTGCAGTGATCACCTTCTGCACATATGAGGGCTGGTGCCATGAGCCATATTTTGTATTTCCAGAATTATAAGTTAATTACGTTAAATCACATGTTGTCTTATTCACAATCAACTTTCAATTTTTAAGGGTAGTTTGACCAAATACTAGACAGATAATATGCTACTTATTTTGGCCTATAATCACCAGATGTGAAAGGGGGGGAAAAAAACAGGTATTCACTAGCTGAACTAACTACAGTTTCAAATGAGGCGACAGAAATAAGTTCTATGTGGACATGATGACACACTCCTAAACTGAGAAGAACCATTAAGACCATTAATATTCAAACCCAGACTGGGTATTTTGGAAGCAAATTGGTTTTTTTCATTTGCATAGTTGCCAACCTATGACACTCAAAAATCGGGAGAATTTTTTTACAAATCGGGAGATTTATTTTCAACGACAAAAAGATTTCTAAATGATAAAATATATTTTTAATAGAGAATTAACTTCAAATCATTACTAATTAATATATGAAATTTCAGTTACTAATTCTTGAATGCAAACAGTACATTCTGCATTAACCCGTTCACGGCGGGCGCCTTTGTTACCGAACCATTCTCTTGGGACGGCGCATTAACCGGATGCATCGTCTTGTGGGAACAGACAATTCGCGCTGCTAAGCCTAACTTTTGAAAGAAATTTGTATAAATTAAATTTGCCACCCAATTGTTACAGTTTTTGGTACATTATGAGAAGAACATCCAGACAGTTGTCAGAATTAATTTTAAACCTTTATTATAATATTTTCCTTAAAAATTTTATAAAATACTCATTCGAGAATAATATAACTTTTCCTTTATCCCACAAATAAATATATGTGGGAAAATATCTAAATAATCACAGATTTCATTTAATACAACACACAATTAAAATTAAAAATTATTAAAACTGTCTTTCATAAAAATACAACATGCAAGCAACATAAAGGAAGCAATATTTCAAAAAAGAGACAGTGTATGATATTCTTTGAAACATGGGTGTACACAAAGTCCACTGAGGCACGCATGCTGTGATTTCTATATCTGATACTACATCTGTATTAGAATCACTATCTCTTTCTAAATCCACATAAATATTATCACTCTCATTGGAATAGGAAAAAACCTCATTTAGCATTTGAGTATATTCTTCTATGGTCAGATAGTGCTTTTGTTTTGCTACTTAATGCTACTCGCTTTTAGTCTCAATGCCGAAAAAATCTAAAAGTAATAAAAAAGGACTCTAATTATAGAACATCTATCCCACAATATCGGAATAAAAAAAAATTAAATAAAAAATATTTTGGATCATCGCGAACATGTTCATTTGCTTATATCAAATACGCATTTAGAGAGCTATTACATTGCTCAGCACCCACGAATTAGCATTTGTATATATTCTTCTAGGACCAGATACTGCTGCTTTTCGTTTGGTTTGCCATTAAAAAAATACGTTTCCGTGATGATACAAAATATTCATCTTAATGCCGGAAAAAATCTAAGAGTAATAAAAAAAAAATCTCTAATGATAGAACACATCTACCCCACTTTATTGCGAAAATAAAAATAAAAAGTACTTCAAGGCATCCAGAACACCTGCATTTCTGTGCATTTGCTTACATCAAATGACGCAGTTAAAGAGTCATTACATTGTTCAACACCTACGAATCTGACTCTTATTCCGAAACAAAATACCAAAAATAAAAAACATTGCTCAGGAATGAAGGTAAACATACTTAACTTTTGATATAGTTCACCATAACAGACATATAGCTACATCTAGCGGCAACAAAAAATACTAATTAAATGTTCTCTCTGAGAAGTCAAATGTGGTTCGCCTGGCCATAGAGTGAATAAATGGCGATTCAAATAAAAATGACACACCCGGCCATGAGATTATGTTTGCTGCCTGATGCGCATATGACACGCCTGCCGTGAATGAGTTAATAACTTTTTGGTCCTTTGTTTCTATACATAAAATTAACTTTTCATTTTTTTAATAGAACTTATGTTGTCCTTGTGTACAAACTTGTTTGAGAACATCAGCCCTTCCACCGTGCGAAATCGAAAAATCGCAATGACAAACGATACACATCACAAATACATTACATTTCCTTGAGGAAATAAAACTGGATGGGGGAAATGTCATATGTGTACGATTTTTGGAAAGTACCTGAGTATTTTACCTTTTTCGCACACATAACTAATACAAAATTTCTTAAACTATTTCTCAACAGCACATATGTTCACACAGGTTACAGACAAGATGAACGAAATAACAACCTTGATCTTGCTTTGTGCTCGTTGGCTATTATGTGCCAGATGACATGCAGTGGCACTCGATGCTCATTGGAGAAATTGAACATTATGTTTTCGGACATGTGTTCTCACTCACAAAGCAGAAATGTGCCATAATTCTCACTGATGAAACTACTTTGGTTTCCTACGTAGTCTAGAGAAAAAACAGGTGCTTTCAGACATCCCAAATCACTTTTTTGGGGAGTATTAAGCCAAGCTACATAAAAATCGTGAGAAATTTTAAGAATAAGAAAAAGTCAAGAGAAATATATTGTAAATCAGGTTGCTGGAAGAACAGTCAGAAATTGGGGAAGCTGGCAACTCTGCATTTGTATTTAGACAACTATCAATAGCCCAGCAAAAAAAAAAAAAAACTACAGTGAGAATAGCTGTAGTCACATAAACAGTACTCTACGGATGTAAAAGAAGTTAAATTGCAGAAATAAGCCCCAAATTCATTACAGCTGCAATGGAATGGTTTACGAGCCAAATTTTTTATAAAAAAATATATATATATACATCATCTGAAAGAAAGCGGATTAAAATATACAAATATCATATGAGAATGAAATGGAAGCTCCAATCCGTATTTTCTTATTGTTGCAATATTGGAATGTTTATTTTATACTAATTACACATAATTAATTCCATCAAATTTCATTTTCAATACTTCGGCTTAAACAATAAAGAATCAAATATATTTCCAGCTCTGAATTTCTATGCGGCAGCCTAATAAATCTCAAAATAGGCTTTTTTCTCTGCCCTTTCTTTTTTTTTTTAACTCAAATGCTTTTTTTCCCCTTAATAGCAAAAATTTATGTAACTCTTTTTTCTAATGTTTCTGATACTGTAATACTTTCCTTTTGTTTCTGATAATGTAATACTTTTCTTTGTTCAAATATGTAATTTTCTTTGATCCCAGACATTTCATTAAGGGAAAATATTAAAAGTATACAGATGTATTGGCAATAATGCTCAAAGTGTATTCAGAGCTTTTGAACTTAAGACTATTCTTCTATAAAGTTCTGATAATTCTCATCAGCGCATGTATCTGTTTCCATTTCCACACACACACACACAAAAAAAAAAAATTTATTAAATTGTTTTTGTTACAGAAAACTTCAACTTTTTTTTATTATTATTTCTAAAATTCAATTCAAAATAAAAAATTTTAAATGATTTTGGATTTTGACAGTTTCATTACTCAAATTATGAAAATTCAAAGAACGTCTTTTTAAGCAAAATAATAATAATAATAATAATAATAATAAAAAAATCTGAAATGTTTCAGATTTTAAATTACGTCCAAAGGGACGTTTATTTAACATTCTGTGTGTTACCTTTATTTGTTAAATACCATGTTCTTCGCACTTAAACCATAAAATTCAGTTCAACAGCAATATCGCAAAATAATTTTAAATTGAGCATATCTTTAGAAATTTCGGTACACGCTCTCACGCGCTGGAGATAAAAATGTTTTTCTGTACAACGTTGGTATTGCTGGCTTTGAAATCTTTGAGTTTGTTAATGAAAAATTCGTTAAAGTTTTAGAGAATATTGTTACGAATTTCACATTTATTTGGCTATTTATTTAGAACTGTAATTAAAATTCCTTTTTATTTTCCCGTGCAACGCACGCAGACGATTTTTGAAGAGAAAGCTATGTCGAAAAAAAAAAATAATAATAATAATAACATGCATACATTTATGCAGATTTTTCATTTTTTAAACTTTAATGCAGAGCGATAACATTTAGTGGCAACAATTTGAAAAGTGAATCGGGCATTCAGAGTGAATCAACACAAAATCGCAAAACGAAAGTAATAGTCCTTCGGGACTAAATCCCTTTGGACTAATAATGCAGCTCTGAGTTTAAAACTGGAAGCTTTAGAGTGACATTACACTTAAAAAAATATCAAGCATATACTTTTATGTAATCAATACTTTTAACACACTCCTTCAATAAAAATTTTACTGCCTGTACTATAAAATAAAATACTCTACTTACCCAGGTATTTGAGTCACTAAAACTGGTCTAACATAACCATTTGCTGACGGTGGTTGATTTTCTAAGGATAAAAATTGGAAATGAATACAATAAATATTAAACACTAGAAACACACAAACTCAGAATGCAGTACAAGTTATTTACTTGTATTACTTATACAAGTAAATAACTTGTAATTACAAGTGACTGACTGTAGAATTTTAACTAAAAACCATGAAAAAAGACTGATCTATATGAATCTACGAAACTGAAAGGATTGTAAAATTTTCACCATTAAATGCTTTTTAACCCCTTCACGCCAAGTAGTGCAAACGCGCGCTTATCGCGGAGGCCGGCAGTGTCTTACGCGAGCGTCTGTCCAGGGCCGGGGGCTTTTTTGCTATTAGGCCTAAATCCATGAAATTTCCGAAGTATCAACGTATATATCCGAAGTATCAACGCTCTATAGAGTATTTAAACGGCTTATGCTTTATAGATATTTTTATATATACTTTAAATACCTTATTTCTTGCTTAAATGCATATTTTACACATTTTATTTTCATTACTCGCCCCTTTATGACTTTTAACATTATACATCTGAAAACTATATATATTACTTAAAATTCTCTTTTCGTATGAAAAATTTGAAAACAGGGATCTACACACAGTCCTACATTACATTCCTTGCACTCGTAATAACTCATTTGCCGTTTTGGAGGATTTTTCCGGGAATGTGAACAAACGAAGCATCGTCGTCTCATTTTCTTATCAGTCTCTTCTGAACAAAGACGAGCTTCTGTCCTCATCATCATTAGATTCGCCAGATTCTTTATGATCAGAATATATCATAGTATCACTATCACTACTATCAGACTCTGTTTCAGAATCAATATCTGAAATATTTTGCATCATTTCTGCTATTTCATGCTCTGTTAAACATTTTCAACGCTTCGACATTGCAACGGTAAAAACAGACAGAATTCACGTCTAACAAGATCTAATTATTTTTCTAAAAACTGAACTGCAAACCAAAATACCCAACGCTTTAGCGAAAATAAAACTTCTCTACTTACAATAAACAACTACCACGTGCGAATTTAAAGAGACGTCATAAAGCACGCCATTTGGAAACATTTATTTCCCCTTTTGTTTCTATAACCAAAACACGTGTATATGAGTCATGGTTCTCTCATTTCGAGTAGAAGGTCTAATGTACATGTATCTGAAACCATATGGACATACAGTGCCATCTTGTGGCAGAAATTATAGTTTTTAAAACGTTCCAGTACACTGGCACAAATACGTGACAGTCGGGGCTGAACGGGAAAACGCTCTGGCACGCCAGTGCGTCGGCCGGGAAGTGAGTGTGTTCGTTGCTGGCACGTAGACGTGACAGTCGGCACGAAGGGGTTAATAATTTGAAATATTTGAACTATGCTTTAAAAGCAAGCTTTTGCTCATGTAAAATTAAGCATCTTAAAGCAGCTGACCTAAAAATTTTAATTAAAAGCCCCAAAAAACACTGATCTGTATGAATCTACAGAACTGAAAAGATTACATTTTCAGCATTAAAAGTTCTTTAAAAATTCAAAGTACATATTTTAATTTTTTAAATTCTTTAATGTAAATATTTTTCTGAAGATTGTTCAACAAAGAATGTTTTAAATTACACAATTCAATGGAGAATACATAGAAGTTTTAGAACACATATTTAGTGTTTCAATCATGCGATGAATTAAGTTGAAATACTTAACATCCATGATAAATTACAATATACAATTATTATGAAAAGATTAAATCATTCAAACCAGAAAATCTGTGATCTATTAACACCAGTGGAATTGTTAAAAAAAAATTTTTTTTTTAAATGAACTAACAGCAAGATCTAATTAAATCACCAAATAACAAAAATTAGAGTATGATAAATTCATTTCCAAATACAAGCAAAAGCTTACCTAATTCAAATACAAAATTTATGAATAAAATTTTACCTGTATAGGGTGTATAGTACTTCCCAAATGCTTGGTCTTTAGGTATATCTGGATACAGAAATAGGAGATTCTTAAGGTCACTAATACGGTCAGCTAAACTTCGTATACCAAAATCCCTACTTGTAAAAGGCTGAACCATGAAAACTTCTTGGCCTTCTATAATGACAAAATGAGATTTTATATTTGTACAATGGATTAAATATCTGAATTTCTGAAATGCATCAAATCATTATAAAAAGTCCAAGTAAGGCAAATATAGCTAGCACTAAGAAAAATTTTTTAATTAAAATCAAAGAAGTCATAAATTTAAGAAACAGCCTCTACCCCCCAACTTTTTTTTTCAAGCCCATTAAAAAAACATATCTTATTCCTTTTTTAATTTTAATATAGTGAATAATAGTTCATAAAATAATATAATAGGTCTTGGTTCTATTTGGTTGGTTTTCAGAATACAAGGTAATGTTTAAAGGGGATAAAGGGGGCATTCATATGACGACACTGGAGGTGAAATTCATGGACTGTCACAAGAAGAACTGCTTATTACAAAAGCATTTGCCAAGAATGTTTCCATTAATTTTCCATTAATCCAGAACTAAAGTTAGAGGTTTGAAAGATATCAGACAGTGTGGCTGTGGCTCACTTGAAGATAGTTTTCTTGGGTGCGGATTTGTTAGAAAGATGATAGATGTACTTTGGATGATCTGCCCTTTGGTCTGGAAGAAACTAGCAATGTGGTTAAGAAATTGCATAATTGCAGTGCCCAGGAACCTGATGGGATCACAGCTACAATGGTAAAATCTTTATTTTGGAAAGATTTTTGGGAGAGGTGTTTCATACAATAAATTATGTATAAACTTACGTTAATTTTCTATGCCCTGGAAAGTTTCTAGAGTTTTCTTTATTCGAAATTCTAGGGGGGCAGCCAGGCTTATATGTTTGTTAAAATTCTATGCAAAAGTTTTATATTAGTTAATTACAAAGATTTTATACAGATATATTTTAAAAGAATGATTTTGTATCATCAAAACAATATGAATTTTCTCCAGCACTCCATGAAAAATACTCCTTATGATCTTGTCAATATTATTAACTTCCAAAAACCTGAATTCCATTAGGCTGTAGGTCTCCTTTGATGTCTCGGGAGCCTTCGATTTTAGAAGATGGAATCTTTGCTCACCATCCTTACAGATTTTGGAATCCCCAAGAAGAACTTTTCTTAGTTATTTTAATAAAAGGAAAATTATTTACAGATTTAATAAGGATATTTGTACTGAAAGAATGGTTTATAAAGGATGCCCACAAGGTTCCTGCATCCACTACTGTGGGACACAGTAATACATGGACTGTTAAAGAAAGAGTGCCCAAATGGTCAAGAATGTTATGTTATACTGATGACATTTTATATGTGATTCGTGAAAAGTTTTTAGAAAAATTAGAGATACTCTTTTCACTTTCTAGAAGATATAAGATTACGGATCGAAAAACTGCAATTAAATTTCGAAAAAACCTTATTTTTTGTTTTACACAAAAGGTGGGGAAAAAAAAGACTAGACCACCACAACTAAAATATGCAGGGGTTAGAAATCAATAAGATGAAAACCGTAAATATTTTGGAGTTTTCTTTGATTATAAATTGAATTTTGAGCAAAATTTCAATTATATTTATAAAATAACAATCTCCAATCTGACATCTTATAAAAGCAATTTCTCAGCTGAGTCTTTAGCATTGAAAAATAACATTATTAGATTAATTTATAAAACAGTTATTATTCCCATTATAATGCATAGTGTTGGAGCTTGGTTCAGAGCTGCAGGCCTGCAGCAAATCAGAAATAAATTAGATAAAATACAATGATCCTGGCTGCTACTTCTCAACAGACTAGGACAGGTCCGACACTATACATTTACAAACATCCACGCCTTCTCCAGGATTCGAACCCGGACCCTTCAGCACCTCAGTAGGTTCTCCTAACCACTATCTGGGCGGCAAACAAACAGAAAAAGGACTAAGGGATAAAAATGTGAAAATCAGAATTAAAATAATCACTACAATAATTAATATATATGTATGGTTATTTTAGAGACATTCTGTATTAAAATTGTTTAAGATGAAAGCATTTTATTTTTCTCTTTAATTTCAATAAGGTTTTTTAATTCCCTTCCCAAGAATTGGCTCAATTTGTTTAAAGAATGTATATTCAAAGATTATTCATATCATTTTGGTATAAAATAAAAATGCTTTGATATAAAATATAAATTTTGATATACAACAAATTACAAATTTGGAATATGCATCAGTTAAAATTCACAAAAATACAGAAACAAAGTAAAAGTTAAATTATTTGGAAAGTTTGGAAAATGCCAAATGCAAATATGTGAAAACTTTTGATAATTAGACATGCCCAAGGTGTGATTTATGGTAGAAAAGCCAAATGAATAAAACAAGAAATTTCTGATTTAAATTTATAAAAAGTTTTTTTTTTTTTTTATCTCAACTTCAATAAAAGCCTAAATTTAAAATTACATAATATTTCGAGAAGAGGGGATTCATTTTAGACATAAAAGCCAACATATTTTCATACGCCTTAAACATGAAAGTAAAACATTTTTTTTTATTTTAAAATCCCATCAACCATGAAAGTTGGCAGAAATCATGCCAAATTTTTCAATAACTCTGACAAAAGTTTGAAGAAACAGATTGTTCTTTATTTACTTTAGATAATCAAACAATACCAGTTCGGATATAATTTATAAAAAAGTGAAATTACTTGCCCCAATTTTCCTTCTTGCGTCATCATTTATCCATTTTCAAATAAAGTTGCACATCATGCTCATTAAAAAGTAGTAAAAAGCGGAATATTTTGAAAATACTCAACTGCATGCTGTTATGTTGAATACAAGTACCAAGTTTAAATCCACATCCCCCCAAAAATGCTAGGAAAGAACACATAAATAGCAATTATCTTACATTATTCTCTTAAAGCTTATAATCAATCTTATTAATCAAGCTTATAATAAACCAAGGAAAAGAGCTTTAAGACTGTGTGATGACATCATGCTTATCCATTATTGGTTCTAAATCACCGTTTGACAACAGTTCTTGTTTGTTGAAAATGGTGAAATACATATATTGTTACGAAATGCCTAGCTGCAATAAGATAGCTGGGAAAATGCTTATAATTTAATATTCTGTACAAGGAAGTCATGTGGTGTGGTGCTAAATGGTAATAGTTTTCACATCATTTAAGTCATGTAGCTTCTGACCTTCACGTATGAGCATCAGTTTCTGTTCTGTGCTTCTGGTTTTGATAGATTTATTGGTGTAAACAAACTGGGGATCACAGCTCTTTTAAGTTAAAG